>QMIH01001551.1:28744-50023 GCA_003987875.1 Clarias batrachus | reverse complement strand
CTAATTCTGACAAACTCCAAGAAGTGATTATGAAAGAATGGGTTGCTATCAGTCAGGATTTGGGCCAGAAGTTGATTGAGAGCAGCCCAGTCGAATTGCAGAGGTCCTGAAAAAGAAGCGCCAACACTGCAAATACTGACTCTTTGCATAAATGTCATGTAAATGTCGATAAAAGCCTTTGAAACGTATGAAGTGCTTGTAATTATATTTCAGTAGATCACAGGAACAACTGAAACAAAGATCTAAAAGCAGTTTAGTAGCAAACTTTGTGAAAACTAATATTTGTGTCATTCTCAAAACTTTTGGCCACGACTGTAAAAAAAAAAATTATACTGATATTGTCTTACAAAAATCTCTTGGGGACTTACAAAAAGTGCTTTGAAGTTTCCATAATTGGCTCGATACTTACACTGGGTTTACTAGGTTACTAACTTAGTGCCATCAGTCAGACATGGTACATGTACTTTAATACATAGGAAAATTAAAGCAGATCTTTAAATTTTAATATAGGCACCGGTGGCTTTGTACTGTACACCTCCTCCTTTGAAAAATATTACTTGGAGGCCATTCATGAGGTCTGAAAAGTTCTAGTCTAACCGCACACCTGCATAAAAATAAGATCACAAATGTTGTCATATTTCCTAGTTATTTCCAAGTTCATTTCACCTACCCTGTGTACAGATGCTCTGAATGAAAAAAAAAAAAAAAATTAAATCTCAAATTAAGAGGTAGAGAGTGTACAGTTACGTAACCAGATTACAAATGATTAAGACCTTTTGTACAATTAGTTATTTAAAATTTTTAATTGAGAAAATGTGTCCAAACTTTTGCCTGGAACTGAATCAATGTACCAGTCCTTTTGCATAGTAGAGGGGAGAGGGTAGAAGACGCAGGCGTTGTATGTATGCCGCTTCTCTACCTCTGCTTTCATTTGACTGTAAGAATTTTGACTTTTCTTTGTTGCTAAGTACAACTACATAATATAAGCAATACTGTAGTACACTTTGTGTTTCTGCACTCCGTGTTTCTGTTTGGAGGTGGGGAGAAGACGCAGGCAAGGACCAAGTAGCCACAACCGGCGTTGGGCTAAGTTTAATGGCGCYCGGCATTACCTTTAAATACTCTGTCTCTCAGCTGTTGAGTCTTAACTGGCGGCTACCTCCATCCTGCATCCCAGTCATAAGACAGCTCGGACTTCTCCGTCGACCCCGGTACATCCATAGAAGCTCCCGAAAAAAGTCTGTCTATCTCCAGCATGGCGCCGATAAAATTCCATCCGTCTGGACTGCAGCAGCACGGGTCGCATCTAAGGGGCATCATCAGAACACTGGCACATCTGGACTACGTAGCTGCCACCTGCTCCGCCTCCCCCTGAGATCCTCTAGTGCTGGGTGGAATGAAAACCATGGAGTGGTTTACAGTTTATTGCGGAGCTTACAGAGACATGTACCAACAGATCTGCCTCCTGCCACTATGGAAATACTGAACACCCAATCGCTTAATAAATCATTTCTCATACACGATCACATCTTGGATAAAAGTCTGGATTTTATGTGCTTGGTTGAAACTTGGCAAAAAACAGGAGATTATTCATCACTCAATGAAGCCTGTCCTCAGGGCTACAGTTACTTGGAGAAAGATCGCTGCACTGGGTGTGGCGGTTGCTTGGCGGTTATTCATCAGGATGATTTGAAACTTTCTTCCTTGCCACTACCTGGCTTTATCTCCATGGAATGTTTAGCCTTCAAATGTAAACCTCCATATTCAATGATGGTGCTGCTTATGTGTCAACCCCCCCCCCCTCACTCTGTTCCATGCCAACTAACATAGTCATTGTTGGAGATTTAAATATTCATGTAGACGATCCCTCTTGTAGTTATCAACATAATTTCTGACTCTGCTCGACTGTCTTGGCCTCCAGCAGCACGTGAATGTCCCCACACACACTAGGGGGCACACTCTAGACCTTGTCATTACTGACTCAGCCCCCATCAAAGGCTTAGAGGTCCATGACCTGGGTGTGTCGGACCATATGGTAATATCTATGGCCTTCACTTTTTCACTACCTTTTACTAGATCCAAGCACCAAATGTCTTTTCGAAACTGGAAATGCATTAATCTAACCTCCATGGCTGCAGACTTCACACAAATCACCTGTCCAGTCGGCATGACGGTGGATGAACTGGTAGAACATTATAACAGCTCCCTGAGCAGTACTCTTGACCATCATGCTCCTACCAGGACACGTGAAGTAAGCTTTAAACGTTCTGCTCCTTGGTACACACAGGAACTACACCGTATGAAAATGGCTGGGCGCGTCTTGGAGCGTCAGTCTAGAAAGTCTGGACTCATTGTCTATAAGCTTGCTTTCCGTGAACATCAAAAAGCATGTTTCAAGTTCTTGAAGGATATGCAGCATCAATTTTACTCTAACCAAATCAATAAAAATCCCGGCAACTCTAAGCAGCTTTTTGCCACCACAAACCATCTCCTGKAGCCACAGCAGTCTTCCTTCATTGAAGCCACAGAGGAGCGATGCAACAGCTTTATTGACTTTTTTAGATCTAAAGTTCACTGCATCCACTCTTCATTTTCCGTGCCTCTCCCCCAATCTCCCTTTGTCTCTGACTCCTCACCTGAGARTCTGCCATCTCTCCCATATTTCACCGAGGTTTCAAATTCCAACATTTCTGCTCAAGTCATTCATTTCCATTCAGTCCATTAATAACACAGTTTGTTAATCTCTCATTACAAACTGGGTACATTCCATCCTCTCTGAAAACTACTGTCATTCGTCCGACTTTGAAGAAGCCCTCATTAGACCCTGACGTGTTTGGAAACTACAGGCCTATCTCAAATCTCACGATCCTATCAAAGGTCCTAGAGAAGACAGTTGCCTTTCAACTTTTGAACCACCTCAAGTGCAACCACTTATTTGAGAAATTTCAGTCAGGCTTTCGATTAGCCCACAGCACGGAGACAGCACTGCTCAGGGTGATAAATGATCTACTCATGACAGCTGATGCAGGATCGCCTTCTCTTCTCATCCTTCTTGATTTGACAGCAGCCTTCGACACGGTGGATCATGCCATTCTCCTGCATCGTCTCCAGTACACTATTGGTGTGTCGCAAACTACATTGCAGTGATTTTAGTCCTAMTTGTCCGACAGGTCTGAATGTGTCATGCTGGGAGGATGTAAGTTCAGGTTGCTTAATGTCCCATGTGGTGTTCCACAGGGGTCGGTTTTCGGCCCCATCTTTTTTACCATCTATACAGAGGTGTGAAGAGGGGAATGTCTATTACCGCCATGACAAAACGACAGCAGCCAAAATAAATCAGTTTCATTTCAAAGTAATTTGTGAACTGACCGCCAGGTGGCGCAAAGTGACATTTTCCATCATTTCAGTTTAAAAAAAATAATTAAGTCATGAAAAAGTTAAAACAATATGCTGTTTCGAAGAAATACTACAGTAATGGTAATTTCCACATCTTTCCACATACCTGCAGTATGCACCTAAGCCGCCTACCAAGTGAGCGTCTGAATGAGTGAGGAGCGATATTGATTTGGGCGCATGCAATGACACAAGTATACATTTACTTTGCTTAAATCTGATGCAAATAAGAAACGGCTATAAGTATTACTATAATTTTAGTACTGTGATTGTATTTTATAAGGTTTTGCCAGCAGTGGTACAGCGCAATATTTATTAAAGAAAATTATGATGATCATAACATCGTACTGCATTTCATTCCCACATTACCGCAAAAACACAAGCGGGGCTGAATGACAACGACATCTGCTTACACAGTAGCACGTCCTGACAATGTTTAATTTTATAGTCATTTAGTTTCATTTGTTTCGGTATTATCTACTACAAATTTAAAGAACACAATTTAAGATGACCCAAAACCCTACACTATAAACCCCGATTAAGTTGGCAAAACTCCAAATATTTAAGGTAATCAGTTACATATTTTTTTAATTAATGATGTTTCCCATTTTAAGTAAACAGAACTATCAAATTTTGAGTTTGTTGAACAAATAAAAAAAAWATATATATTGCAGACCAACCTGCGTGGGAATCGAACCGGGGGTTTTCCGCATGGCAGGCGAGAAACTTACCACTGCACCACAAGTGCTCTATCGAGTTTACACTGGTGGAAGTTTTACGTAAGTTATTGTTACTTACGTACTCAAACTTATTACTAATTCAATTATTTAGGTAAACCGTACTCAGTGTGTTTAATTACTTTGAGCATTAAGATTTACAGTGTACACACACTAGGCTTTCTAATTACACATGATAAAATCTAAAGGCTCACTGTATTAACATTTACTTTGCTTAAATTTGATACTAAAAAAAAATTTATTCTACATTTGTACTGTAATTTTAGTACTGTTATTATGAATTCGTTTAAGTACAATGTTACACTTTATTTTATCCGCTACTATGCGGCTCATTAATCCTTGAGAGAATGAAATAAGGTCTGACGCGTCGGTCTATAGTTATATAGCGCCACTCAGTGGTAAAAGCCAGCAAGTGCATACAGTCACCGTGAGGTGCGGTGACAAAACTAGAAAACTGCTAGTCGCACATCTGTATGTTAACTCTTGGGTGCATCATCAGCAGACATGGGCTGTCTTTTCACTGCTATGCTGACGACACGCAGCTTTATATTAAAACTACTCCAAGTCCCTCTGAAGTCCTTTTGCACCTTATTGCATGCCTTGAGGAAATAAAGGCATGGATGAACAACTTTTTACAGCTGAACAGAAGTAAAACTGAGGCACTCCTTGTTGGTACATCTCATCAGATCCTTTCCTCTCCCATATCTCAATTTACTTTTGATGGTCAAGTTATCACTCTATCCTCCACAGTCACTAACCTGGCGGTTTGGTTTGACCCACAGCTGACTTTCAGCGAACATGTAAAACCTCAGTATACCATCTATGAAATATCTCCAAACTCCGCCCCCTCCTAACACTTCCAGATGCAGAGAAACTTGTTCATGCCTTCATATCATCCAGGTTGGACTACTGTAATGGACTCTTTGTTGGGATCTCTGTAAAGGACATTCAAAAACTACAATACATTCAAAATAGTGCTGCTAGAATTCTAACAAAAACCAGGACATTTGAACACCTCAATCCCATCCTCCAATCACTGCACTGGCTTCCTGTTTCATCCCGGATTGAATATAAAATCCTGCTGCTAACCCATAAATGTGTTACTGGTCAGGCACCATCATATCTGCAAGAGCTGATGACTGTACATTATAACCGCACCCTTGGGTCATCAGGAAGCATGCTCCTCAAAAGCCCCATTTACCAGGCTCCGTACCATGGGGGGGATCAAGCCTTTTGCTCAGTTACACCACAATTCTGGAATCATCTTCCTGTTCATCTGAGAGCSATACAGAGCCTGGACTCTCTTAAAGGCAACCTTTAAGAACTTTTTATTTAAGAAAGTTTATAATTGTTGATTTGGTTTTAATTGATTGTTTTATACCTATTCTATTTTAAATTTTTATTATTATTTTAGCCTTGATGTGGTCTTATTTTATTGCTTTACACCTTTTCTATCTTTATTTTTCTTTAATGTTAACACTTTGAGATTTAATGAAAAAAAAATTACAAATAAAATGTATTATTATTATTACCACCACTTTTGGAATAAAATTACAAGAGACAATTAACTGTTTCGTGATATTCTAATCTTTTGTGATATAATTTATATACATACATACATGTACGCACATACATACATACATACATGCGCACACACATTATATACATTATACATACATACGTATACAAACATATGTATGTATATTAAGGATTTCTGTCCTATTGTCAGGGAGCTCATTGCATTCAGTCATTGTGTAAAGAACAAATGTCACCGGTCTGTCGATGGACTCCACTATAAATCCAGCCGCTCAACATCCCAGTGTTTGTGTTATGCCTGCACATGTTTTTAGAATGTATGGTGAAACATTAATGTTGTTGGGTACATTAAAGATGTTTAAAAAAATGGCTGACCTGGCCAATCATTTGTTGTCCAAGATTATGTATGTACTCGGCCTCCTTTCAGGATGACCCTATGGGTAAATAGCTGTGAGGCATATTTTTGTGCAGGATCTTATTGAGAAGCCATACCCATATACTTCTGTGCATGAAGTGCTTGAGACTGGAATGCTGGGTTGTGTGTTTCCCTCCCTGCCATGATGTATGCATTTTGGCACCTCCTCGACCTGCTGCTGAGCGATGATGATCGGGGACCATGGAGCCAGGCCATTGTGGAGCACTGAAATATAATGATCACGTAAACATTCATAGCACTGTATTTCAGGCTCGCATGTTGGGTGGTCGATGAGCAGCAGTGAAAGAACATAGAGGAAGTTATTTCTCTTTTCAATAGATTTTTCATGAAAACCTCTACATTGACATAATGGGTGTGGCTTTTTGTGGAGGGGACAACTTCTCCTGGAGTCTTCAGCACCACTAGACTAGGTAGTGTTCTTGCGTACCATAACAGGGACGACCTGTTTTTTTCTAAAACCTTACCGACTCATTTGGTGGAGTTTATAGATGGAAGGTTGAAAGCTAGGATCATTCCTCATTTTTGCTTCATTGCATATAAGGCTAGAGAAGAATGAGAATTCATTTCCTGCACCATCCATTTTTCCAACATGCTGAATGGAAGTTTGTCTAGAAATGGGCCAATTCCACAAGCTGTATCTACGTATTCCAAGCCAGTTAAGTACCCTTCACTGGGTAACAGTCCACTTTGAATGCTTTGGTACCTTTTTCCAGATGGCAGGAGGGTGAAGAGTGAGTGTGAGGGGTGTGTCTGATCAGCCACAATGTTGGTGACTTTGTAGATGTACAAAGTGTGTGGTGTACATATCCATGATAGATCCTCACTATCCCTCACTATTCTATAGGGTCTTTCTGTCCGAGATGGCACAATTCCCAAACCAGACACACATGCGGTTTCTCAGATGCAGTTTTTACTGAATAGCTGGCAGTATATATAATGCACTTGCACAATCATTTAAACAATGTACAATGTAATCTGTTGAATTTTGAGATCAACTAATGATTTTTTTTTTCAAAGTTGATTTATTTATGATGTACAGTAAAACCTTGGATTGCAAGTAACTTCTGTGAGTGTTCTACAAGACGAGAAAAAAAAATTGTAATAAATTTGAATTTAATAAACCGACGAGGTCTTCCAATACGAGTAGTACGTAGTTGTTTCTTTTCCAGCAGGACATAGCCCATTACCAAAATAAAAGTGACAAAACTACCACTAACTGGTTGGCTGACCATGACTATTACTCTGGCTTATTGTCCAGCCAACTTACCTTAACTGAGCCACATAGAGAATTTATGGGATTTTGGGAAAAGATGAGAAATACTTGTCCCAAAAATGCAGATGAACTATAGGCTGCAATCAAAGCAACCTGCTCTTCAGTTCACAATGCCTTAGCAGTGGCACATGCCACAATCATGCAGCAATTCAAAAATTGGGTGCMTAAATTAAAACATTTCAGAATGTCTATATTAAATCCCTTTTTGATTGATCCTTTTTTTAATCAAATTCTAATCACATGAAAACAAAGCCTTTAAATATTTCACTTGACATGCACATACTGCCTAGCCAAAAAATGTCACCACCTATATTTAAATAAACAAATGGGTAAGAGCTTTCTGGTGGACAAGTAATGCATATGTTTCAGTTGGTGACAATTTATTTAACCATAACTGGTTCAGTGAGAAGCCACTTATTTCTTAAATAAGCATGCCAGTACACACATGCTGTTTGTGGCAAAGATGTTACTGTTTCGTAAGGGTCGTGTTATTCGCCTGCGTTAAGAAGATGCAGACACAACTAAGGAGATTGGTGAAACTACTAAATTTGGGTTAAGACTTCAATTCAATTCAATTTTTATATAGCACATTTCCCAAAGCAGCTTCACAAAATTAAAAGTAAATTTGTGGAAGTGTGTACAAGTAAGAAAAATGTGTCTAATAATGATAATAATAATAATATTGCCCCTGATGAGCAAGCCAAGGGTGACGGAGACAGTGG
This sequence comes from Clarias batrachus, assembly GCA_003987875.1. Lineage (NCBI taxonomy): Eukaryota > Metazoa > Chordata > Actinopteri > Siluriformes > Clariidae > Clarias > Clarias batrachus. The sequence continues at coordinate 41,926 of QMIH01001551.1, read as the reverse complement.
CAAGGAAAAACTCCCTGAGATGGCAATAGGAAGAAACCTTGAGAGGATCCAGACTCAACAGGGAACCCATCCTCATCTGGGTGATGATGGATAACAGGAATTACATATCATCTTTGAGGAAGAAATGTGGTTGGAAAAACATCCTGAATGTGCAAGATGGGAGTTAACTTAAAGGCTTAGTGAAAATCAAAATGCACAATGTGAAGTACTCAGGGGGATTTGGACTAAGCAGCTGTGTAGCTTTAAGAAAATCATGAATCAGCGAGGCTAATTGAGCAAAAAAACTCTTTAGTTTGCTAGGTGGCATAAAGCATGGACTGTGGAGCTTTCAAAAAGGTCAAACTATCTGTTGAATCTAGATTTACCTTTTTCCACATTTATGGGTATGTCATGGTAAGAAGAGAGGCCTTATTCAGGTCTAGTATCTGCAACATTATGTGGCGAAAAATGAGGTCGGCTAACTACCTGAATGTACTGAATGACTTTTTTTTTTTCCATCGATGGATTTTTTTTCTTCCCTGGTGGCACAGGCATATTCCAAGATGACAATGCCAGGATTCATTCAGTATTTCGTATAGTGTGTGTAGTTTCTATTTGTCTTTGACATATCTTTTCAGTGTGTTAGTAAATAATTGTTGATTGACAGGTTTTATCAGGTCCGTGGGAATATGAAACTACCTCCTCGGATCCCTCACAAAATAGAGACCAGTCTCCTTCATCCCACAAGTAAGTCTTTCTCAACCCATGAATATTTCTGTGCCTGTTATGTATGTTTCTCATTATGTTTCTTATTATTCTTGAGCTCAAACATACATGCATACAACTGTAGCATTTTTTATGATGATGATTTTTTTTTTAAATTTAGATTTGTTTTGAGGAGTGGAACAAATAAAAACCTGGTAACTAAAGTGCCCTTAAATAAATAAAACACTGCCTAGCCAAAAATGAGTCACCACATGTATTAAACTAAGCAGATAGGTAAGAGCCTTTTATTGAATCAGTACTGTAGTGATCAATATGTTTTGGATGACAGCAGGTAATTTAATCCTATCATTTAAATTTGTGATAAAATCAAATAATTAAAAAATGGGTTGTTTGGGGTAAACAGCTGTGTCGCCGGGAAGAAAACCAGTTATTAACTACAGACTAGGGAGCATAAACAATTGACTCTGGACCAATGGAAAAAGGTCATATGGTCTGATGAGTCCCCGTCTTGAGGGGGATGGGCTGATAGAACAAGATGTCTAAACTTTGAGTGCTCGCTTCCATATTTAAGTTATTTTGAAAGATCTGCATTTGTCTGTCACATTTAACAAAAGAACAGGGTAGAGTGTTGGAAATTTTTAGCAATTAAATCACCAACACTGCAGCTTTAACTCCATCATATTCGAGAGCTTGCTCAATTTGGTAAAGCAGCGCCTCCTGCTACTTCCGTACAACATAATAATGCATTTTAATTATAGGCAACTTTCTAGTCACCCAAGGTCACCTTCCAATTCAAACAAAAGACAGATGACACCATTGAGTAGTGACATTAAAACAATATTGTTATGGTTATGGTTACAGATGTTTTCAGGGACAGAATTCCAGGGACAAAAAGGCAATATGGCTAAAGGCTCTAGAGCCCATGATGGTCAGGTGAGAGGGTGGTTGTACCATGGAGCCTTGGTGAAGAAGGGCAAAAAGTGTGAGAGGGGGTGTAGATCTGTACAAGCTCTGATGCATAAGGGCGAGCAAGATTATGAAATGCTTTAATTGTGAGGAAGGGAATTTACGAGCTCTATACAGTGTTTGATAGAAAGCCAGTGGAGTTGTGAAGGGTAGGTGTAATGTGATGCATTATAGGTCTTTGTGTTATGATATTGGAAACAGAGTTCAAGTTGGAATTTGAATTTTTTGTTAGAAGACCAGTTAGAAGTGAATTACAGTAATCAATGCGGGAGGTAACCAGTGGATGTATGAGAGCGGCAGCAGTGCATTGGTGGCCGGTCAATACAGGGCGCGGGGGCGCCGCCCCCCTAAAGTTAGGCAGAGAAGAATGCTACTTTAACATGTAATTATTTAACATCATTACTCATTTTAATAATGAAATACATTCATTTAGTCACAATATTCCGCTGTATTTCTTAATATAATTTATTTGCAATCTAAAAAAATTATAAACTGTATTACGTTTATTTGTGTTCGTGTACGCGGGGCGCCGGACAAACGAGTGTCTATGTAGGCACGTAAATCTTTGAAAAGCATGTGACTTGAGGCTGAGCTCTGATTGGATCTTTTCAAATCATCCTTCGGGCGCAGCAATGTGCGCCCTGAACCCTCCCACTTTTTCTTAGCGAATCATATTGTTTTTAAATATTTGGGCTCATGTGATTGGGCCATTCTCAACGAGTATTTCAGCACTTCTTATGGCAAACGGAGCTGCTGACTGGATGTGATGTGAGTCAGGACTTTATTTTATGCTAAGAGTAATGATCACTGCATAATCACCTGATAAATACCTATTTACAGGTGAGTGWTAATTTTTTTTTACCCAAAATGTTTTGCMMTAGCCGCCRCTGCAGTAGTGTGTGGGTGAGGAATGGTTGAGACAAGAAATGTTAAGGAGCTGGAGGTAACATGACCTGCAGTTTCATACACAGTCATACAGAGTACAATATGCAGTGAAATGTTTAAACGACTGCCCGTGACCTTAAAATAAAAGACTATTAATAGGAAATAAATATTTTTTWAAAATAAAATAGAAGTAAATTCAACTAAGAAAGAATAAAATATCTGTACAGTACAAAATATACAGTATAAAAAGAATATAAGAAAATACAAGAAAACCTAGGTGTACCATATGGAAAAATTTAGAATTTATGGAATTTTTGTGTGGGAATGAAGTTGAGTATAAATGGAAATGTCCAGGGGGTGTGCATGTATGCTTAAAGTGACTTGGTATACAGTGACCACTAATGTCAATGATTGTACTGAATGTCCAGAGAGAGTGCAAGAAGCATGAGTGTGGATGTGTAAAGTGGATCAGTACTGTGTGTTGTACTGATTAAGAGACCGTATCGCTTTTGGGAAGACGTTTCTCTCTGTATTGGTCTTCAGGGAGCGGAATCGCTTTCCTTACCTCAACAGAGAGAACAGTCCAATGCCCTCTGTAGAGCTCGTCTGTCCTGCATGGTGCTGTTTCCGAACCAGGTGGTGATGTTTCCCATCAGGATGCTCTATGGTGCAGGAGTAAAAGTTCCTGAGCACCCTGGAGGGCAGTCTGAAGTCTCTCAAACGTCTGTCGCGCCTTCTTCACCACGGTGTTGATATGACAGGACCATGACAGGTCCTGCGTGATGTGGACACCGAGGTATCTGAAGCTGTCTACTTTCTCCACTGGGCTATTGTTGATGACAGGTGATTGCTGACATTAACATCCTCTGGCACCAGTGCTCCAGATTTCCAATCTCCTCCAGGTAGGCTGTCTCATCGTTGTCAGAGATCAGGCCCACTACGACGGTGTCGTCAGCAAACTTGATGATGGTGGAGGACTTGGTAGAGTCTACGCAGTTGTGCGTGTACAGTGAGTACATTAGAGGGCCTTTTTTTTGGTGCTCCAGTGCTGAGAGTGAGGGAGGCTGAGACATGGCCGCCCATCCTTACTGCCTGTGGTCTGCCAGTTAGGAAGTTGGAGATCCGTCATACCGGATGTCAGTGCTTTATAGCGTTATTGTTCAGCCCCTGCCACAAGCTCCTAGAGGCACTTTGTTGGAGTTGTGGCTCTAGCTTCCTCCTGTAGCACTGCTTTGCCTCTTTTACCACCTTCCGCACGTTGTACAAGTCCRTGTCACCCGACGCAAGTTATAGGCAGCGGTGCGAGATCTCAGAGCGTCGTAGATGGTTTTATCCACCCACGGCTTCTGATTGGGAAACGTTCTGATGGTTGTTTTCTATACGGTATCATCCGCTAGTTTCCCGACAAATCCCACAACCGCTTCCGTAAACACGTTGATGTCATCGGAGCTGTTTTGGATCATGTCCCAGTCTGCGTCATCGATTGCGTCCTGTAAGGCGGCCACCGATTAGTCCGTCTGTCCRCCCTCTGAACCGGAACTTCCTGTTTGAGCCTTTGTTTTTGTATTTTGGCATGAAGAAGATGGCGGCATGGTCAGATTTCCCAAACGGTGGATGAGATTGTGCTTTGTAGCCATCCTGTCCCTGGTCGGGCAGGTGATGTGCGGATGGAAGTTCGGTGCTGTGCGTTTGAGGTTGACACTGATAAAGTCCCCCACCACAATAAGCGTAGCGTCCCGGGGTTGAGAGCCCATTTGTGAGCTGCATGTGTGAGAGCCACATGCAGCTCACATAAGGCAATGTCCGTGTCTGCCTGTGGTGGAATATAAACGGTGCTGATTATGACGGATGTAAACTCGCAAGGAAGATAAAAAGGATGACATTTGATGGACAGTAGTTCAGGTTGGGTGTGCAGGAGCGTGCAAGAGGAACAACGGGAGCATATTGAGCTAAAAAAAAAACTGCTTTTAGAAGGGCTGTATGCTATTGGAAAAATATATAGAAATACAGGAATTTTTTCAAATGTCTTAAATTGGTTTAATACTTAATAATTATATAATAATATGTAATAATTTAATAATTCAATATACTAATAATCGGGGTGATTTTTAGGCATGTTAATGGAGAACRAATATAATTTTTTTAAAAATACAATAAAAACTCTGGAAAATTATTTGGGTTTATTTTGGGTTGTTTACACTTTCACACCTTATTTACTATCAATTCAGGCAAATCAAGGATCTAATATGTGACGATATTAATAATGAGCATTGCTTATTAACCTAAAAAAGGGAGCTCATTTTTAAATGTAGAAGTGCAGTCTGGCATCTACAAGCAATCCAGTTATGGGAAGGCTATATACAGTTAAACCTTGGATTGCAAGCATAATTCATTCTGTACCATGGTTGTATTTCGTAGCACTTCTATATCAAAGCAAACTTCCTTATAAAAAAGTTATATAAACTCCAGTGACTCGTTCCACAATGAATTTAAAAGAATCATAGCAGTAGTGATTGAGAGCAGAGGAGTAGGAGGGGTTGGATGACTATCATACGCACATGCGTGCACACCCACACACACGAGCGAACGCACAAACACGCTAACGAAATCGCAGCTTTCTGACAAAATGTCAAACTCTGGAAACTGGAATCTTTAACAAGAAACCTCTCTAAATTGCTTTTCCCTCATTTTGAGGATTTGGCGGAATTGTGATATTGCATTGTTGTTATGGACTATGATGATTGCAGATGACTGTGTTTTGTAGCGAGAGCGGGGAACAGGTGGAAGAAAATTTGGAGAGGTGAAGGTATGTTTTGGAAAGCAGAGGAATGAAAGTTAGCCGGAAGACGGAATACGTTTGTGTGAATGAGAGGGACCCAAGTGGAATGGTGAGGCTGCAGGGAGCAGAGTTAAAGAAGTTGCAGGACTTTAAGTACTTAAGGATGAACGGTCCAGAGTAATGGTGAGTGTGGAAAGGAGGTGAAGAGGCAGGTACAAGCAGGTTGAAACAGGTGGAGAAAAGTGTCAGGTGCGCTATGCGATAAGAGTATCAGTGAGAATGAAAGGAAAGATGTACAAGACAATGGTGAGACCAGCGGTGCTCTACGGCTTAGAGACAGTGGCACTAAAGAAAAGACAGGAGACACAGCTGGAGGTAGCAGAGATGAAGATGTTGAGGTTCTCTTTGGCCGTGACAAGGATGGATGGGATTGAGAATAAGTTCATCAGAGGGACAACCCATGTTAGATGTTTTGGAGATAAAGTCAGGCCAGATTGAGGTGGTTTGGACATGTTCAGAGGAGAGATTGTGAAATATATGGGTAGAAGGATGCTGAGGTTGGAACTACCAGGCAGGAGGTTTAGAGGAAGACCAAAGAGGAGATTTATGGATGTAGGGAGAGAGAGAACATGAAGTTAGTTGTAGTGAGAGGAGAGGATACAAAGCATAGGGTTAGATGGAGGCAGATGATTCGCTTTGGTGACCCCTGAAAGCGAACAGCCGAAAGACAAAGAAGTGATAATGCATTGCCATTGAACAGAATCGTCTCCCGCACTGCTACAGTCTTTTAATTTTTTTTCTTCCCGATGGMMTTTGTTGCAGTACAGATACTAACGAACAGTCACTACACTTGGATAATAAAAAATGCTTTACGCACATACACAGATGTTCACAATGTTATATTAAACAGTATGCACACACAGAGTTATAGTAAACAGAGTGACTCACGAACACTGAGACAGCATGGGAGATGATTGCCCATAGTCCCACAGCATGAGAGAGAGAACCATTGGCTCAGTTCACGTGATGCTCTGTAGACAAACCTTACAGATGTAGCCACTCAAAACTACCAGGATTGGGCAACCGCTGTGTTAATGGCGTATGGCTGCCGTGATCCCCATCCCTCTCCTGCCAGAAAGCCATGTCAAGATTTCACAGTTAAACACACCCATTGAAGCACTATTTATTCATTTACCGACTGCCACCAATAGATGGCGCTTTGTTCTTAAGAAGACGTTAACAGAAGCCAGCAATTTAGCTGCTGAGTAGCAATCACGTGATTTGTACCCTCCTCACCCCCGCCGGACTGACGCTAGCAAACTGCAATATGGAGATGAAGATGACCGTTTAATGGACTTTTTATTCAGGGTAAGTGGTACATTTTTTTCATAAAGTTTGTTTGGGTTAGTTTACAGTTTAGTTCCTATTTATTTTATTTTTTTTATTGGCTTTTTGAAAATCACTGGCAGCGCAAGCAGCAGTCAGATGTGACATTAGGTTTATCTGTTCATCAAGTCTGGAGTTACAGCTTACTGTCAGTGTCACAAAGTCACAATGTCACTCTTTCCCTCAAAAAGACGCTAAACCTTCGGAAATCCTATTAACTTTGCTATTACAGAGGCTGCACTACCCGAGAAGCTGATTAATGTAGAGGTTTGTGAGCTCAGGGTATTTTTATAAGAAGAGTGTTTGTGCCCTCTGCAAATGACAGAGCAAATCTGACTGTGTCCTCTGGATTTGGATAAATTCAGCATTTATTTATTATTGTGTAAGAGTTAATCTGCAGGTTGTTTCTGTGACTGGAATACAATGTCAGGCAGTCCACGGGACACAAGCGGGGTTGGGTGTACCAGAGMTATAAAGCTAAACACTCATAACCATGTCTGTCTTTTCCCTACTCTGGCCGAGACTTGTACACGGTAGCGCAAGCGCTTAGTTAACCAAAGCTGCATAAAAACCCTGAAGTATTTAACAGTTAGTAGGAGTAGGTAAGCGGTAGGGTCTTCAATACTCGGTAAGTTATAGTTTGGCTTCAGAGTTGCACTAATTCTCATATATGAGTGTTATATTATTTAACTTATTTGTTTGACACCGCATTAAGTAAATTCCTGAAAATTTAATGCAGACGTTAATACAGACAGGCAGCGGCTTTTACATTCAGCACAGGCAATTTATTGACATTCCAGAATTCCTAAAGCAGAATTTTACACATTCTGGTGGTCTATTATTTTTTCATCAAAAATAGATATTCTGTCAAGTTTAATCATTGTTGTCTTTAGTAAATTCTCTTGTTCTCTTTAACCAGGGCTCTGCCGTAGAGGATTGGCTCAGAGGGGTGATATGGCTGGCCTTTTGGAGCTACTGGAGGAGCGTGAACGACCTTGAGTTTTTAAAAATTGAGACTTTAATAATAATAATAATAGAAACAGATAGGGACTGATGAGCAGCTGATGTTATTGACCTTTAAGCAAAATACAAATACTATTCGTCTGTTTTATACAAATTACTGTTTTAACTTTGGCTAGTTTTGGAAGAATAAAGTTTGTGTGTTTTAATTGTTGGGGTATTGTTAGGCCAATTTGTTTTGATAAAAAAAAAAAAAAACGTTTACTTAAACCAACTACATCAATGGGCTAAAATAGGAGACAACTTTGTTTTAAATAGTCAAAGAGTTGGGATATAAAATAAATACATTTTTTTTTTGGGGGGGTCATAGAAACAACCATTGAACACTTGATCACATGTATCTATGCTATTTTGTACTTTTGTGACTCATATTTATTTTTTCTCAGTATAAATAAATGCTTTTGGTTTTAGATCTACAGTGGAACCTCGGATTGCGAGTACCGTGGTTTACGAGTGTTCCGCAAACTGAGCAAAGATTTTTAATATTTTTTTATTCAGAAACCGAGCAAGTATTAGTTTACGAGCGCCGAGTATCATGCTTCACACACATTATTTTGACACCGAGCATCACTCTCTCACCATCCCCCTCCCCCCATCCCCCCTCGGCTTCGCAAACACACACAAACTCTACTCGTGCGCGCGCAATTTGACACTGACACACACGCGCACAGATGCTCTCTCCCCATTTCAGCCCCTCCCCGGCTTCACAAACACACAGAAACTCTGCTGTGTCGCGATTCTTTTCGAAGGTAAGGTGCTGGTTCATTAGTTTTGTTTTTTTTTTTTACTTTACAGCAGTGATTCCCTTAGTATGCGCTCACGCCAGGTCAGAGAGATTTCTTTTTTTTTCCCTATTAAAAACGGTTTTTCCGTGTTTGTGTGTGTCCATTTGTTATGAAACTTAAGTGATTCCTTTAGTATGCRCTCATGCCAGTCTCGCTTTTTTCCGTTAAAACGGTGTTTCCGCTGTGTTTATGCGTTTGTTGTGAAACTTAAAAAGTGAGCCTGTTAATATACGCTCATGCCAGTCTCAGAAAGATTTCTTTTTTTCCTGTTAAAACGGTGTTTCTCTTGTGTGTGTGTGTGTGTGTGTTTGTTGTGAATCTTAAAAAGTGAGGAATGTTACCGTGTAAAACGAGGCGAGGGAAGGGGCTAATTCCACACACACACACACACACACACACGGTGCCTGCGCGCACTTATTTTTCAGGATTTTTACCTTTTTTACAGGTAAAGTGCAGATTAATTTGTTTTATTTTCATTTTATAGATTGTATTAATTATTTTTATGTATTTATTTTTTGGGGCTGTGCAACGAATAATTTGAGTTTTCATTATTTCTTATGGGAAATGATGATTTGGTTTACGAGTGTTTTGGAATACGGGCCCACTTCCGGAACGAATTATGCACGTAATCCAAGGTTCCACTGTATATCAAAAGAACAAAGACAAACTTAGGAGGAAGATGAGAAACCCCAACAGAGAATGTACTGACTATTACATGGTGCTAATTGCTCTGTGTTTTTTGGCGGGGGATCTTTCTATGCACCGACACGCAAATACGTTTGCCAACTGATAAATCCAGGAGCACACACAGACATGCGTCTCCAAGATCCAATTAATTAAATTGTATGAGGCTGATTTACATACAAATCTTTCAAATGGAATCGTTTAGAAGCGGAAAAGCAGCTGTTCCACACTCCAGTCAATAGAGGGCGATAGCAGCAGCAGGTGTAGCAACACTTTCATTAACATTTTTTACTGGAGCAAGCTGGATTGTGATCTCATTTTAAGGTAAGTTACATCTGTAGTCATCCTTCATAGTTTTTTTAGTTTCTGCATATGTAAATATATTTTAGCGTTCTTGATATCGTATTACACTAATATCAATGCAGTGACTACATTTTTTTGTTTAGTTCACTAGCTAGCTAGCTTGCACATGGCCTTAATAAATATAAGCTAACTTAAGCCAATTAGCATTTTTCTCATTGGCCAATATTAGAGTTATTACTAATTAAAATATAGAGAGATGTTTTTTCTGTATTTATATTTACATCCCTATTTTCTGACTTTAATGTCTAGTGACTGTGTTCAAGAGACCCTTAACATCTTAGCTGGACGTCAAAAATAATAGTCAACAAGGGCCAAATGTGTGTGTGTTTGTGCTCGTTTAATGGCTTTAAAATATATGAATATCACTGTGGCCGGTATAGTCATTCTTTTTATTTATTCTCCAGGACTGAAAGTTCAAAAGCTGAGTCTGGAATTGCACAGACGACCATGGGCACCTATGTCATTCTGGCAGTGGGTGCTGGACCTCGAGATTAATCTACAGATGTTGGTGTGATACTCGAGGGTTTGGAGTTCTGCAAAACCTCTGCATCGTTTGTGTCATGGATGTGATGTTTTTTGGACTCATTTATACATTTAACCTGCAGTACCCTATGGAACAGGTGCACATTTGAAGTGTTTCAGAAAATTCTGGTGGAACAAGACAGTACCAAATTGTCACCTAAAGTCCAAGCACTGAAAATTAAGATGCTTCTGAGATTAATTAACAGACATTTCCTTTTTTCAATGCAAATGGGTGGACTGGTTCTGTGCTTTGTATTGTTAACATTTAAACACTGGCTAGTATGTTTTGCTACCAATTGTTTTGTTTTTTATCCAGTTTTTGGTTGTTATTCTTAAAATATGCCTTGAAGCATGAAATGTATGAAATAAATAAAATATGAGACAAGGTGGTCTGCTGTTTTTGTATTGCAACTTGTATATTGGGATTTGGGAGGAATAAAAAATATATATTAATGTTAATAAATTAATATATTTTTTATGAATGAACAATTATCTAAATGCATTTAAAGTATGTTGGGTTTATTATGTAATAATTGTAACGGGTTCGACCCATTGTTGCACGGACGGCACCATGAAACACAGACACGAGGCGAGATCTTAGAGGAAAAGGGTAATTTATTAGGGAAAAATAAGGGAAGGAAAGGGTAAAAGGAGGGAGGATGGAAAGAAAGGGAAGGGATGAAGTGTGCACGTGCAGGGTCCGAGGCAGTGCCCAGGTGGCATGCGGGCACGCGGCGGTGGGCGGAGTGGCCGAACGGAGCACGCRAGTCAGCGCTCCTGCACGCTCCCTCTCGGTTCCTCCCCGCTGTCGATGGCCAGCCTGGCCCCTCCCAGCTCTCTGTGGGCGCGGCCTCAGTCGGGAGTCTCGCTCGGACGTCCGTCGGCTGGGCGGCTTTCCCGGCTGGGATCGGCGGCCTTAACGCTGTCCTCCTCGCGGCCTTTTCCTCTTCGGCGGCGAGGACGCGAAGGCGGGCTCGACGCGGGAACGGAGGATGACGTGGGAGCTCGTGCAGCTCTTTCCCGCGCTGTCCTCAGCGCGGAGATCAAAGGGGCGATAATAGATTTAATAGAATAGATAGCGTCACAGGCGCACGCCGTGACATAATACATAATTCTCTTCATTATGAATTTAAAACAAATTGGATTTATTGGTCCGATATACATAAATCTCATTCTTACTCATTTTATTTACATACAAAGTTTATTTAGTTTGCTTATGCTAGAAATATGTAATGGATGGAAATTTTATATGCAGTGAAAATGCATAAATCTTACTTGTTAGACCTAAATATTTTTTGAGCGTAACAAACATAGTTACAGTGTACAGTACAAACGTAGTGTGTGTGGATTGAAAGATTTTCCACTGTGCCTTCCCATTGTTTTTCACTATTATGCTTAATACATTATGATGTCCGGTGATTAAAATGATATGTGTGTGTGTGTGTAACCACCCCCCGCCCCAGTCTACGCGAAGAATACCTCATTTACAAGACAAAAGACGGTCAGAGGTGTGAATGCACGTCTCTGCTTTCCTCTGCGGTGTGTGTTTGTGCTTTAGGTTCTTTGGGGTGCGTTCCTAAATTCAATCTGTATGAACACCATGTTGGGAAAATCATATTGGAGAAAACGACACATTCTGTATCTGCAAAGTTAAGTTTGGAAGCAAAAGTTTTTACCCCTCCTCATGGTCACTCTGATCATTTTGATTTATGCATATTTCCTCACACATTTCATTCTCATTTCTCTAATTGCCTTTTAAGTCTGTAAAGCTGCTTTGTGATCGTAATCCTTGTTAAAATTGATAAATAAATCCGATATAAACAATTCCTGGAGCCCGCGTGTATGAGAGAGAGAGACAGAGCTCCTCTACGACAAAAATAGCCTACAGTAAACGACGTGTGCATTATGTGATTAATATAACTGATCGGTTTCTGTAAGATGCGGTGTAAGAGCATAGGAGCGTTTTATATATATATATATGTTCAAATAARTGATTTTCAGAGTACATAGTTTGTTGTTTCATCTGATTACAGCGTTGGCTGATTTTGTGATTGAGACCCTTGAGTTACATAATTTTTATTAGTAGTAGTAAGCCAGGCTTTAGTAACCTTGGACAAATCACAATATAAGCCCTCTCTCTCACACACAAATAGCACATGGAATAGAATAGAATAGAATGCCTTTAATTGTCACTATGCACATATACAATTTGCACCATATACATGTACAATGAGATTGAGAGCGTCTCACAACTCAGTGCAACAATTACAGCAACAATAAACAATACATTCCGACATTAACCATTAAATAAGGGTGGTGGGGGCATTAGGATATTAGATAGACAGTTCTGTATTAGAACAGATGTAATTGCACAGCAATTGTAATAGATTGCACATTTAGAATATTGTACATTTAGTATAATTAAACAATTGTACAATGGAGTGTACATTAAAGATACAGTTTTGCTGTGCTATCATACAGTATTCCTATTGTAAAGTCAATGTGTATATTGATTAAGCAAGATGATCGCTTTTGGAAAAAAAATATTCTTAAAACGATTTGTCCTTGTACTAATACACCTATAGCGCCTTCCTGTGGGCAACAGGTTAAACAGTTCCGATGCTGTCTTTAATGATTTTCTCAGCTCTGTTACGACAGCGTGAGGTGTAAATATCCAGCAGGGAAGGAAGAGGACAGCCTATAATCTTTTGTGCTGCTTTGACTACCCTTTGAAGTCTATTCCTGTCTGCCTTAGTGTAGCCGCCATACCAGACTATAATGCAATATGTTAACAGACTCTCAATGGATGAGCAGTAGAAGGACAACAACAGGTTGGAATCTAGGTTATACTTCCTGAGGACTCTCTGAGAAGTCACTGCTGGGCCTTATTAATAATCGCTGAGGTGTTCTCTATCCATGAAATCTTGTCTGAAATAAGGACACCAAGAAACCGGAAAGTGTGGACCCTCTCAACAGATTCTCCGTTGATGTGTACAGGGGCTAGATCTGTGCTTTGCCTCCTGAAGTCAATGATGATCTCTTTGGTTTTCTTGGTGTTCAGAACTAGATTGTTCTCTGAGCACCAAG
>QMIH01001551.1:0-28559 GCA_003987875.1 Clarias batrachus | reverse complement strand
ACAGTCATGGGTGTAGAGACAGTACAGGAAGGGGCTCAGCACACAGCCCTGTGGAGAGCCGATGCTCAGCGTGCGGGTGGAGGACAAGTGGGAGCCAAGTCTCACAGCCTGAGGGCCGGTTAGTTAGAAAGTTCTTTATCCAGGCACATGTGAGCGGAGGGAGACCAAGAATATCGAGTTTACTGATAAGTATGACCGGAATGATTGTATTAAAAGCTGAGCTGTAATCCACGAAAAGCATCCGAACATAGCTCTGCCGCTGCTCCAGATGTCCAAGCACAGTATGGAGGGCTAAGGCARTAGCATCCTCTGTGGATCTATTTTTATGGTAAGCAAACTGATAATGGTCAAAAACTAGGGGTAGGTAGTCCTTGATGTGTCGGAGAACCAATCTCTCAAAGCACTTCATGATTACAGGAGTAAGAGCCACAGGACGATAATCATTTATGCTGGTGATGGGAGACTTCTTCGGTACTGGTATAATTTCAGCAGATTTCAGATACAACGGGACAACTGCCTGGGTTAAAGAGAGATTAAAGATTTCAGTAAGGGTATAGGTAAGCTGGGGGGCACATGTCCTAAGCACCTTGCCAGGTACTTCGTCTGGACCAGCTGCCTTCCTCGGGTTTACTGCTAAGGGCACCCGTCTGACATCTTGCTCTGTTACAGTGAGTGGGGTGCTAGATGAGGGTGGAGCAAGGCTGGGGCAGACGAGTCCTGCTGCTGTTCAATTCCAAAACGGTCAAAGAAGCTGTTCGGCTCCTCTGCCAGTGACACACTAAGGTCTCCTGCTGACACGTTACAGCCTCTGCGGTTGGTAATGTCACGAATGCCCTTCCACACTTCTCCTGCTTTGTTACTGGACAAATGGGCCTCTAGTCTCATTTTTATGCTCTGTTTTAGCTTTTATGATTTTATAATGGCCCGAGCCAAGCATGTTAAAGGTAAAGGCTATAAGACCATTTCCAAGCAGCTAGATGTTCCTGTGACTACAGTTGCACATATTATTCAGAAATTTAAGATCCATGGGACTGTAGCCAACCTCCCTGGACGTGGACACAGGAGGAAAATTCATGACAAATCAAGGAGACGGATAATCCCAATGGGAACAAAAGAGCCCAGAAAGACTTCTAAAGAGATCCAAGGTGAACTTCATGCTCAAGGAACATCAGTGGCAGATCGCACCATCCGTCGTTCTTTGAGCCAAAGTGGACTACATGGGAGACGACCAAGGAGGACACCATTGTTGAAAACAAATCATAAAAAAGCCAGACTGGAATATGCCAAACTACATGTTGACAAGCCACAAAGCTTCTGGGAGAATGTCCTATGGACAGATGAGGCAAAAATGGAACTTTTTGCCAAGGCACATCAGCTCTATGTTCACAGATGGARAAATGAAGCATATCAAGAAAAGAACACTGTCCCTACTGTGARACATGGAGGAGGCTCTGTTATGTTCTGGGGCTGCTTTGCTGCATCTGGCACAGGGTGTCAATGAAATCTCAAGACTATCAAGGGATTCTAGAGAGAAATGTGCTGGCCAGTGTCAGAAAGCTGGGTCTCAGTCGCAGGTCATGGGTCTTGCAACAGGACAATGACCCAAAACACACAGCTAAAAACACCCAAGAATAGCTAAGAGGAAAACATTGGACTATTCTAAAGTGGCCTTCTATGAGCCCTGACCTCAATCCTATTGAGCATCTTTGGAAGGAGCTGAAACATGCTGTCTGGAAAAGGCACCCTTCAAACCGGAAACAACTGGAGCAGCTTGCTCATGAGGAGTGAGGAGGCCAAAATACCTGCAGAGAGGTGCAGAAGTCTCATTGACAGTTACAGGAATCGTTTGATTGCAGTGATTGTCTCAAAAGGTTGTGCAACAAACTATTAAGTTAGGGGTACCATTATTTTTGTCCAGGCCTGTTCCATGAGTTTATTTTTTAAAATAATTCCATTGAAGCATGGTTGAAAAGCAATGTCTGACTTTCATTGATTAACATTCATAGAATTCTTATTTATTATTACTTTTGTCAGATTAAAGTTATTTCTGTGACCAATGTGAGTTTTTCTTTCATTGACCGAAGGGTRCCAACAATTTTGTCCACGTGTGTATTTCTATATCTAGAGTTTGATGTCCTTGAATGTACTTTTTACTAACAATAAACAGATACAAACATAGATAGGCTATTTAACAGTTAATTCTTTGTACAAATATAATGGTCAGCTAGTGAACTTGATCATTTGTCTAAACAACATTAAACCAATGTTTATGTTTTTCTCATTATTGTACAGTAAATGTCAATAGCTCTGGTTCAGATTTTTCTTGTTTGCTGTGTAAAGTACTCAGATGTGGAAATCACTGTAGTATTTCTTTGATACAACATATTGTTATGACTTATGATTATATTTTAAAACTGCGATGAGTGAAAATGTCACTTAGCGCCACCTGGTGGTCATTTCACGAATGACTTTAAAATGCAACTGATTTATTTTGGCCACAGTCGTTTTGCCTCAGCGATAAGCACTCCGGGAATAGGCGTTCTGGTTGATTGCCTACTGTACGTATAAACGGAGCACTACACTAAAGAGGACTTCATTATCACATTAGGGAATTAACATGAGTGATGAAAGTAATYTAACATTTTATTCAACAATTACAAAATTCTTTTTGACAATAGAAAAGTAGTAAACATCTTTTGTCACAGAATTTGAAAAAAAACTGCTATACACTTTTTTTTTCTTCAGGGGTTTATAAAAAAAATATTTGTTATAAAACAAATGAATTGTAATAAGCTAACCTTAACTTGTTGTATTAATTAACAACAGACAGTGCCAAAGTAAAGCAAGTGTTGCTAACAAATAAAGATTTAATTATACCTTTCAACAACTGTATAAAAAATTAATCTGATTTCTTTCTCACAACTTAGGCATATAGTAAATATAAATATTAAAACATAAGTTTTAAACGTCTATATGCATTAATTTGCTCATTCAAGCTTGGAGGTTTTGGGCTAAGAATACCAGTCTATTCACCATTTCAGGCTTGAGGCTTGAATGTTGGCAAATTATTATGTTGTCATTTGCACTGAAAACCTCATTGCTGCTGGACAAGGTGGAAGAGTGGGAATGGGGTGGTGGTGATGGAGCTGTGAATTTTAATGTGGAGGTTAGGAAGTGGAGAAATGGACAGTGTGACTTTCTATTGTTAGTCACTGATAAGGTGTGACAGAGAAGGTATTGTTATGGAGTAAATATCATCTCCATGGGGCTCACAGAGTGCTTTAAAGCAGCCCTGCACAGTCTCATTATCATCCTGTGTCCACCATTGCACAATCCTTTTGGTCACAGGCTGTTGCTGAATATTGGGTGTGTAGCTGGGAGTGAGAAGAACAAGGTTGTGATCTGAAGTTTGGAGGTCAGTAGCTATTGACCATGAAGAAATTTGGCAACCTCGTGGCTGACTTGCTGTCGTTCCCAGTTGCTTCCACTTATGTACAGTATAAGACCACTAACAGTTGACTGTAGAATATTTAGATGCGAGGAAATTTCACAACTGGACTTATTGTACAGGTGGGATCCTTTCATGGTACCACACTAGAATTCACTGAGCTTCCGAGAGCGACCCATTGTCTTACAAATGTTTGTAGAAGCAGTCTGCATGCCTAGGTGCTTGAGTTTGATTACACCTGTAATCATAGAAGGACTAGAACATCTGAATTCAATTAATTGGATGCGTGAGTGCATACAAGTTTGATTTAACACCACAGTTTGTGTGATCAAGCTTTTCAGGCCCACTGTTATAGCAACACCCTCTCCATTTACATACACTCTTTGAACTCCGTAAGTATAAATGCTTATATTTTGTGAACTGKGTGGAGTACAAATGAGACGTTTTCACAGTTTTGCCCAGGAAAAGCAGTTCAAGTGTTTAAGCCCTTACTTTTCTGTTTCCCCAGTTTGTTTGCATGTTTATTCTTTTTGACATTTTAACTTTTATGACCGCCCCCTCGTCCATCCCCCCCAAAAAAAAAAAAATTAAGATGAGCATAGTTGACTTGACTAGGTGTAACGGGCATTAATAATGTAATAGTTTCAGAGGATTAAGTCAAAGGATTAAAACAAAAAATCACGTACAAAAAGTATTTAGAATAATCCAATTAAAAATATCTGTATGTCATAGCTTGTTCAGTGTTGTACTTAATTTTTCAGGTTCAAATATGGACATTCCTGCATCAGTGCAAGATGATGTCATCTACAGCAAAACCTTTCAGATTCTCTACAAGAATGAAGAAATAGTAGTTAACGATGTTCTCATATTTAAGGTGATGATGCTACTAGATGAGAAGAAGGTTAGTTTCTTTATTGTTTCTTTTAGATCTTTATTTATATAACAGTTTCCCTTAAGGCATACAATGTATATTTATTTGTGAATATGATAAGAAACATTAGTTTCTTCTTTTTAGGTTGAAGAGTCTCTAAATGATATGGATTTTCAGCTTTCTCTAGAACTCTACTTTGCAGATGGTGACTGCATGTATGTAGTGTGTGTATGTTTTTTTTTAATGAATTTGGTTAAAGCATACTCTAGAACACAGTGCAGTTGCTGTGATGACGATGTATTAGTAGATGCCTATTTAAATAAAATATTTCAACATCATAAACCCTTTCTTGAATACTATGTTCAATATTGATTAATTCAGTTAAATTGTATTTGTATATGTTTAGTTTATTTTTATTTATTTGTATAGTGTATTTAACAATGGACATAAGTGGCAAAGCTTTAAAGAAATCTGGATTATTATTTTTTTATTATTATTTTCATAGGTAATGTAATTTTTGTAATCTATGTCATGTTTTTGTTTCTTTAGGCCGGAGGATTCTAGGTCACTGCAGAATATCAGCAGTCGGACAGTACAACTGCATTTTAGTCTCCACAGAGGCGTGCACCAGCATATCAATGTCATGTTTGACTACTTTCATCTATCAATCGTCTCTGTGACCATCCATGCTTCTCTGGTGGCACTGCATCAACCCCTCATTAGGTAATGAGAAGTGCGAAAAGGGGCTGTGTGCTGCTTTACTGTTTTTTCTTTCAGACTCCTTTCCAAATTGGAAAGTGCAACAGTCTGTGCAACAGTAATTAATGATCAGTTTTATTAGCCAAGTGTGCAAGCATACAAATAAATTAACTTGCTATTTGCTCCACGGATAGACAGTGAGAATAGCAGTAATAATAATGTAAAAATAGCCGTAAAAATACGGTGGAACCTCGGAGTCCAAGTAACCCAGGTTTGCGAGCGTTCTGCAAGACGAGGAAAAATTTAGCTTTTTTAAACAAGCAAGTTTTGATTTACAAGCACCAAGTATCATCGAGTATGTGGCATGCATGCGCATCTTGTTTTGATGCTGAGCTTCACATGATCACAACTGAGCCAATGGTTCTTCTAACTGTGGATAATCATCTCCCATGCTCGGTCTCAATGCGCATGTGTCACTCTTATAGTGAACATATGTTCGTGCGTGTATTGTTTACTATAACACTGACCATGTGTGCACGCATAAAGCATCTTTTGTGTGTGACAGTCGTCCTTTGACACACGTCCTTTAACGTGTGCACTCGAGTGTCAGTTAATGTTATGCCATTTTTAACCACACTTTCTCGTTAGTAATTGCTTCTATGTCATTCCAAATTGGCTTTGAAGCATCCAGCAGGAAAGGTAGCAGGAGATACAACACTGATAGAAAGTTATCGGACCCTTACAGGTTTTTTACATTTTTGTTATGTTTTAAATTCATCAGAAAATTCAATTCAATTGTATTTATATAACGCTTTTAACAACTGACATTGTCGCAAAGCAGCTTTACACAATCAAAAGAAGTAAGTTTTTATGAAATGTGAATGTGTATGAATCAAAATGATAAGATTGTCCCTGATGAGCAAGCCGAGGGCGACGGTGGCAAGGAAAAACTCCCTGAGATGGTAATAGGAAGAAACCTTGAGAGGAACCAGACTCAACAGGGAACCCATCCTCATCTGGGTGACAACGGATAGCAGGGATTGATCAGCATCATACTGTGTAAGACTGGAAGTTCAGTATAACAGGAGATGTGTTAAAATTAAATGGAGTCAAGTTTGTTCCTGGAGATAGACTGTAGGACATTCCAGTCCTGAGCTATTGAACGACTGAAGTCACAGGTCCCCAGGGAACAGGACAGTCTTAATGGAAACCATCCCCAACCACCACACGAATCCAGGCAGACCACACGGGGCATCCATGCAACGAGATCTCCAACCAGAAGCAGGACTCCAGGACGGGTTAGACGGCAGAGGGCAGAGGGGTCTGGATCACTGGCAACTCAGGAGCGAACATGTATAGATCGACAGAGAGACAGAGAGAGGGAAAGGAGAGAGAGAGAGAGAGAGCAGAAGAGGAGAGAACAGAAAATAAGCAGAGATGGCAGTTAAGTCTGGTCAGGACTAACTATAACAGCATAACTAAAAGGGAGATCCAGAAGGAAACACAAACATGAGGGCTCCCTGTGATGTAAAGCAACCAATCACCTCACCGTCAACAAACCTGAGTGATCAATGAGAGTGGGGAGGACAGCATCTAAACRTACCAGTTCACCAGAATACTCTACATCCATGAGTCCCCCAGAGCTGCTCCTTTACCTAAGGTTAATCTATTTACAAACATGCTGCGCTAAATAAATAGGTTTTTAGCCTAGACTTAAACACTGAGACTGTGTCTGAGTCCCGAACATTAATAGGAAGACTATTCCATAACTTTGGGGCTTTGTAAGAAAAAGCTCCGCCCCCTGTTTTAATAATACGTGGTACTGACAAGCAGCCTTTTTCCTTTTATTTTGGCTTTCACAACCCAAGTTCTACTGTATGTGCTTTTTTAAAAAAAAGCCAATTTAGCACAATTTGTGTTGGCCACTAATTTGGCTTAATGTGGAGTCATAAATGGCTCCAGTACCTTCCTGAAGGACCTGTCAGAAAAAAAACGTAACTGGGAGAAATCCCCTTTTACAAAGTGTTCTCATTTGCATACTTGCATATGTATATAGTTCGGCTAACCATTCGAGAAGCTTGCTTTCAGTAGGAGTTTTAGGTTCATAAATAAGGGCCATGCCCATTTGTCCTGTATAGAGAAGTTCTGCATCAAATTCCCAGACAAATGTCATTTTGTTCAGATCAGAAGATCAGAAATGTGAAGATCAGAAATGAACAGTACTTATAACTTGCATTGTACTAATCTGATTGGCTAGTTGACCTTTGTGACCTTCCCTGAAGTCAACCAGAATGGAGGGCCTGGAACCTACAGCATCTTTAAACACCTATAAAATTTTGTCGCTGTTTAAAGGATTAGGGTTAATTTCTTAAATTTTATTGCTTTAACAAAAAAACTCTGTGAGATGACATGAGGAAAACCCTTGAGACCCTTATTTGGGTGATACCAGTAATTAATTAAATTTAAATTAAGTATTTACTTCACTTCTATAACTGTGTGCTGTAAAGTCAGAAGTGAAATTGTGTAACAGGCTATTCATTTTAGTCAACATGAAATCCACTTTGTTAAGGATACCAATATATTTCACTGATGTATCTTTGACATCATAGTAAAATATAAAAATATTTATATCCAGGATATATTTGTCAAAATAAAAGCAATTGGACCTATTTCACTTGTACAGTAGACACTGAGAACTGAAACAAAGTTCTAATTCCAAGTCACTTGCCAAGTCACATACCACTGTGGTCTGTCTGATCATAGAAGATAATGAGTTAGCCTACAAGAGGAAGATTAAAAGGCCAGATGACATGACCACAACAATCCATTATGTGTTTGCATATAAAGTGTATGCTTATAATTGGTTAAATGAAGTAGAGAAAACAGAAATTACTGTGAATTACAGCTGTAATGAAAATTAATCTAAAGAGTATTTGTTGATTGTGATAGCTCTGGTAAAATCTTTCTGACATTTAGACTTTAACACTCTGTTATCATGCAGTTTCCCCCGGCTTGGGAAAAGCACCTGGCTAAACCGCAGTGTACCAGCACAGGGCAAAGATTTCATGATCCCCACACTGGAGACCGTAGTATTTGGCTGCACCTATGCCAAACAGCTGTCCTCAGATGTAAGCACAGTTATTCGCACCCACACATACAGCAAGTGTTTTATAGAACTAAAAAAAAGATTTAATATCTTTTTTTTTTTATTATAATTTTTGGGGCATTATTAAGTACTAATAACAATCATCACCAGTCACATTTAGTAAGTTAGCTGTTGTATCCATCATTTAGCAAGAGAACTTCAGATTCAGTTGTTGGGTATGAACTTGAGTCTTTCAAAGGAAATTTTTAATACCATGGTATATTTACCATCATTGTGCTTGCAAGTGTGCAAGTACATGTCTTTTGTTTATATATACACACACACACACACACACACACACACACACACACTGTATATACACAGTAATTATATATATATATATGATAACAGTGTTTCATTCAGATTTGTCATAACAAATGTCATCCTTTACATTGGCCACAAACACAGCTTGTCACAATAYTATCTTTCAAATTACTGTCTATTACTGACTATCAAATACAAATCACAAGTCAATTACTGTTTATTACTGCATTACACAAAATCATGTAATAAACATTTTACATTAAATGGCAGTTTTGAATTTAGAAAAATATATTTTCTTTTTCATTTGTCATTTAAAGATGATCAAATTGATACTTACTTTGATTTCCACAGGGCAAGACCTTCCTGGTTTCAGATCAATGTCTTCAGCATGCCTTCAACTTGCACCACAGTCTGTGTGCCAACTTGCTGGTGGCCTACCAGGGCCTCTTTGAGTACTTCATGGCTCTTTCAAAGAGTCTCCCTTCCTCTCACCGCATGGAGCTTGGTATGTTAATGCTGGGTAGTTTAGTGATAATTAGGTTTCATAATGCGAACCAATAAACCACAACAGTGTCCTGTTGATGTCATTGTTATGTTGATGTGTTAACCTTCAAAACATAAAATGTTTTAATTATTGTGCTATTTATACATGTTTAATCTCTAGCTACAGTCATCCCATTAAAGGACATATTACAATACAAAAGTCCAGATTTTCCATCTTATTCATTTTCATACTTCTTTCAAAAAACATGTTTACTTGCATAGTTATATTAGGGCTATTACTAACCATGATGTAGTTTGCTGCATCCTGTTGTGGTTTCTTCCGGTAAGATCTGAAGRATAAATTATAACACTAAACCATTCCAACCAACAACCAGTATAACTTTTGTGACCTTTAACATGGCTGTTGCATATACCTAATTAATTCTAATGCACATTATCTTTAAATCATACTAGTGTATTTCTAAGAGCTTTAATGAAGACTTTTAACCTTAACCACCACCATATACTAAATTTAAAAGGCACTAAACATCCTCTCTCTGCTGCTTTGTGTGTCTTCTGACTGGATCCTAAACGTATAATATAGGTAGAACTCAGCCTCTTTAAGTATAAGGGAGAGGAATTATTTTAAACATGCCTATATGTGCAATCCCACCACTAGCCAAGCCCAGCATGCAAGTCCTTTATGAGCGAGTTCTAAGAAGACCTTTTCCCAGGGGCCAAAGGCACATCCACATAGGTATGTCAGTTGACTGTCAACCTCAACACGCCTTTCTGTTTCTGTTGTGTTTGTTATTTCTGTATGGCCAGTTAATCTTCCCCTCTGTGGGGTGAGAGCTGTGGACTGTGTCTAGTGGTAGCTGTCATTTGGAACCAAGACTAACAAGAAACCATTACATTTTTTGCAGGAATGCTGCTCTTAAGTATCTTCTGTACTCATGTGCTAATTTCCTTTTGTAGCTGTCTCATCAGAGAAACTAATTTCTCTCCTCATGCAGTGCCAGGGAATTGACATTGATTGGCTATATTTTTGACTTTTTTTTTCTTTTCTTTTTTTATAGAAAAATCTGATGTTGAAGCCCGTCTTCATGAGCTTTGCGAACATGTCAAGGTATGTTAATATTTATAATTATAGTAATTTCAGCCCTCATTGGTTTTCATATCAAACCACAAGACMTTGGACAGAAATTAACTAAAGCAAAAAAAAAAAAACATATTTGCTGACAGTTGTTGATAGATGTTTTTCAAGTAACCTTGTCAACAGTAGAATCTACTCACAGACGCCAAGTAAAAAAAAAACACAATCTTAATTTTAGGGGCTTAAGAATGAGTTATTTTTAAATTATTTTGTGGTTAAAGAACTTTGTGGTTAAGGTCTGGACCTGTAATAAGTTTAGCCTGATTTTTCCTTTTCTTATTCTGTAATATGCCTTTGCCATCAGGACAGATAAAAAAACATTTATTGAGAAAATTAGACATTCATTTAACATCCACTGACTCGATTTTATTGCCCCAGTTCCAATAATCTCCTGTTTTCTTTGCTTGAAACCACAAGCAAATAATCCATAAGCAAATATTTTTCCCTTTTGAAACAGAAACCTCTTTTCCTTGACCATAGGATACCTCCTACATCCTTTTAAGAAATGACAGGCTGCATCAGTTAGAGAATTGATGCAAGCTGAAACACATCATTCACTGCAGTAATTATTCAGTCAAAGGCTGGATAATCATTGGTTTATTAAAATCCAAATAGATGTATGGATGGATAGATGAACGGATAGATAAATAGATGGATAGATTGATTACAGTTTTTTCCCAAATGTTTAAACACACTTTTAGAAACTGTTTAAATTTAAAACGCAAAATGATAAACAATTAACTGCTACAAAACTAAAAAATTCCACTAAAACAATTAACACACAGCTATCAAAGCTTACATCTACAGAATTCTAAATATTGAAAAATTATGTATGCTTTGGCTTCATAATTACCTTCAATTATGTATGCTTTTGGATTCACATTAATGATCTTGCATATTTGAATGCATTCCAAGCAGGGTGCTCCGATTGATCGGTCGCCGGTCATAATCAGCCGTTAATAGCCTTGGGAAGTTTGATCGGCAGGCTCTCTAATGGCCGATATAGAAAAGCCGATCAGATGACGCAAAACTCGCGAGACAATTTTTTTTTTTGCGCGCTGCTAAAATGCCTTCACCGGTCTGGGAATTCTACATGTTGTGTGAAAAAGACAATACATTAGCAATCGGCAATCTGTGTAACAAGACAATTCCACGAAGCAGGAAGCACCCAAAGCCTTTTAACACCATGAACCATGGTGGGTACAGTTCATTATGATTCACCGCTTGTTTTGGCGCTGTGATTACGTTTCCATCTTTCTGCTTAATTTTTAAACAGGTTTTTAAACATTTAATTAAACTTGTTAAATTTTTTTGGCGGTCCTCACGGATGTTTGCAGTCCTTGCAGAACTTCCGGCACTTGCGTCCTACTTGTCTGCTATTTAATTTGAAATAAATTGTTAATACATTTTATTTAAGCTCTAAGCTGTTCCCAATTACTAACCAAGCACAGGCTGCTATGTTTTAAGTTGACGTGTTGCACATGTTGTTTGCCAATAAATACAGGTGTCAATTCATGATATTCCACTTCTTGTAATTTCAATACTTAATTTACATTGTTGTTAGATATAGTTTAATAAATAATGCTACATGATAAGGCTTCGAGTAGACCCTGTAATTGGTGATCGGTATCGGCCGATACAGCTTCTAGTGATCAGAGATCAGTGATTGGCCTCAAAAATCCTGATCGGAGCACTTTTAATTCCAGGTTTGTGGAAATAAATTGCATGTTTCTTTTTTGGTTAAATATATGGTGACATTTTTTTCCCTAAAATAGCATTTACAGTATTACATGTATTTTTTATATCATCTTGTATTTAGCAAAACTCAGTAATTTCTCCTATGTAAGTACAATGAGAATCACTACAAAGAAAAACAGTGCCAGATTTATCTGCATGGATGGCATCACAATGCATCTTCCATTACCTAGAGCAGTGCCCCACACCCATGAGTTCTGTTCTCATGATATAAGTCATAGGAAACAGCACTGACATAAGGTTCAAACACTTTCTTAAAATGGGAGAATGGCCATATTAGACAAAAGGCCTACATACATAAACACAGGGGTACATACTGACATTCTATGAGGATGCTTTACTCACATGCATATGCAGGTTGCTTCTTCTCCTTTTCTCTCATTTCTTTACTTTGAGTTATGCTCAAATAGCACAATATACCCTTTTCATCCTCAGCTGATGTTGGTTCAAGACACATTCACTTGTGGACAGACTGACTTTGTCCATGTTTGCGAAATTGACATTGTCTTCCAGGACTCTGATTTCTCTCAGAGTGATTATATTCCATAATTCCAGTGATTATATTCCATAATCATGTGGATTTAAGGTGGTTTCTTTCTCGTCTGCGATTTTCCAGCCTCTTTCTGTTCTGTGTAAAGTATATACACATTTTATAGAACACACAATTTACTACATAAATGTAAGGCAAAACATTACACCATAGGGTACATTCCTGTGAGCACTGTAGATATCCATAGAAACCACAGTTAAGGTCTTTCGGCTTCTCCCTTCAAGGAGTCGCCACAGCGGGCCATCTGATCTACCCACAACTTTGGCACAGCTTTTACACCAGACGCCCTTCTTGACACAGAGTTGCCATTTTGTCCTGGCTTACAAACGATTTAAAGCTAAATGTGATTGACTGAAATCTTGGAGATTGCAACTTTTTTGGCCAGGCAGTACAGATTGAGTGTTAAAAAATTAAGGGGAAAATTAATGGAAGTACAGTGGAACCTTGGAATGGAAGCATAATTTGTTCTTGTGGAAGCATGCTTGTATATCAAAACACTTGTATATCAAAGCAAATTTCCTCCATACGAAATAATGGAAACTTGGATGATTCGTTCCACAACCCAAAAATATTCATATAAAAATTATTTATACAAAATATAAAGTAAAAATTAAAAACTTTACCTGCACTTTACTTTTGAAAAGTGTAGTAACGCAAAGCCGACAGTTTTGTAACTTATGCCTGTATTGACAATAACAGAAAGGCATGAAATAATTATAACAAAAACTAATGACACATGCCTCTAAGAAAACATATATATGTTGCCTATAACTGTCTAACGTCTTTTCATGTATTTTAATTTTATTTGTCATGCTGCAGCAAAAGGCAGAGAGCCCAGATGAGCTTGCTGAATTAGTTAATATGAATCTTGCACAGTTATGCTCTTTGCTGATGGCCCTGTGGGGTCAGTTCCTGGAAACAGTTTCCCTGAATGAAAGTGTCATGACACTATTGGCCCAAGAACATCACATTCTTAGGGTAAGTCCACAAAACCTGAAACAAACCTTCTTGTTAAGAAGAAGAATTATAAGAAGTTATTGTAGGCCTATCCACTATATTTTTGGTCTAATAATGTTTTTTTCTGGGTTTTGCGGTAGGTACAGAGATTTTCTGAGGCTTTTTTTTGTCTTGAGCACCCTAGACAGGCTGCACTAGCGTTCCAGGAGTTACAGTAAGTGTCAGGAGGCCATTTGTTGCGTACTGATAAATGTCATTTATGCATATTCACTCACACTGACTTTGTTTTATTTGAATTTGAATAGTGCACATAGCCACCAACAGATGATTGGAGTCATTAAGAACTCATCATACTATCTTTCCCTACCACCACTTCCTGTGGAATGTGCTGAACTGGATGGGGATGTCAGCTCCCTCCCAATCATCTTTGAGGATCGTTATCTGGAATGCATTAAAGAGGGTTTGTTTAGTCAAGCAGTTAGCAAATTTTGGTATAATCAAATTATACAGCATCTTGCACATTATTTTGACATTTTAAAGAAGATTTATATTATGAGATTACAAACTGTCTTACAAAGTTCCCTCCAAAAGTATTAAAACAGCAAGTCTTTTGATTTTGTATTTTGTGTTTGATACCTTTCCATCAGGATCTTGTTCAAGAGATGAAATGCTAACTTAATTGGGTTAATGTCTGATGACTGTTTATGTTGTTTGGGCAGTCTAAAACCTTCCACCTTTTCTCTGTTGTGTATTGTGGGTCATTGTGTTGCTGCATGATGTTTACCCCCAATTGGATTAGGTGCATTTTTCTGTAAATTGGCATAGAAAATGTTTCTGTAGACTTATGAATTAATGTATTTATAATTCATAAGTTACATAATTAATTAAGATTATCAGGCCTGTTCCATAAGCAGTCTTATCTTCAAAAATCTGTCACATTAGACCCAAGCCATGACAATATCTTCACTGTCCTTGACCAATGAGTTTATGTTTTTCATCATGGACAGGTCCTTCTCTACATCTTGAAGTTTTAGTTTTAGAACCTCTTTGGCTCACGTAATTTTTTCTTTAAAATCTGGGCTTCAAATTTTTACTTCTGATGAGTGATTTGCATCTTGCATTATTGTCTATATAAATCTGCTATATTGTCTCTATAGTTTTGCCTCTCTCCTTCAAGATTGTTCCTACAATGTCTAACATCGGCAATGTTTGGTTGTTCGAATACTCTAAATACTAAAAAGCTACTGGTGTACGACCTACAGTATGGCTTACTGTAAAACTGATCCCTCAAGTCTTATTGTAACGCTGAACCAAGGGGGAAATTCAGTTACAGCCACTGTACAAATTTGCTGTCTTTTCTCCCATAGACAGCTCTCTCATCTTTTTTTTCTTTTTTTTTTTTGGTGGGGGGGGGGGGTACTATTTTTAGCAACAAACGCAGCCATGCAATTCCCATGCCTCAAAACAACAGTGGACATTCCAAGCTATTAATTATTTAGAAATTACATTTACTACGGCACACCTTGACAACAAGAAAGACCTGTCAGTTACATGTTCCAGTCTTTTTTAAAAAATTGAAAATAGGTGGGTTCAAAAAAAAGGGTGTCATGTTTCAAGTTGTTTAACATATGTAGATATGTACAGTATGTTAGCTGAAATTTTCATAATTCTTCTCATTTGTCTCTCTTGATCTCAAACACAAATACCATCACCGTGTACAGCAATGTAGCCTCTGCTAAGAAAAATGTACAATARTTGTAATTGATATGACGCTGAAATTTTATTAATTTAATTATTTTTTTTATTTATTGCCTTTTCCCAAAGATCATGATGGTCCATGGCTTGGTCCACCCAAACCCAGGAATGGATCTGGGCCTACTAAACCAGATAAACCTGTTTTAAAAGAGCTCAGTGTTGGCAGAGTAGGGTCTCTCAGTTCCTACACAGAACCCCATTTACCTGCTTTAGACACTAATTGGCACAAGGATAATGAACCTCCAGTAAAATCCAAGGCCAAGTCCATCAAACTAAAGAAGAACATTAAGACTGAGAACTCTAARAAGCTCATTAAACAGTGCTCCAAGGACTCTGTGATTTTGACTGGCTACAAGAACCTGAAGGTCCTTCACGATGACCCAGATGGCAAGTCCAAAGGAGACTTTAAGTGCAGTGAGAAAGAGAAACAAGTATATTTGCTTGGATATCCCAGTAGCAGGTTGAGTTCCATGTCCAAACACATGAATCATTATGACTCTAGACTTTTCCATGTGGATCATATTATGAATAACAGTCAGGCAGACATTCAAAGTGACACTTTCACAAATCTGACAAGTTCACAAACACAGACATTTCCTGGATCTGGAGCCACAGAAGGTAAAGGAACAGAGGGACCCAATATTATGGTCATACCTGCTGGGTTCCAACATGTTGAGAACAAACCGAGTGTCAAGAACCCCTGCCAGGGTGACAAGGTCACTGTCTTATTTTCAAAACCCAGTAAACAAACACTGACAGTACAGCCAGGATTTCCAAAGATTACACAGAGAGATTGCTGCGAAATCAAACCTCAACAAAGAGAGAATTGTGGTACCCAAGAGATCATGGATATGGGGTCTCAGTGTGCTATAACAATGAGGAGCTACTGTTTACCAAGTGCAGCATCAAAACTCTCAGATTCAGGTATTGAAAGTGAGCCTAGTTCAGCCACATTGCTAGTACCAGGTCCTCAAACCATTTCCAATTTTGCTGAAGTGAATCTAGACTGGGTCTCACTACATTTTAAGCAGACCTCTACTAAGTGTCAAACTGTTGCTGTCAAGTCATCTAATCTCAGTATTGTTTCAAAAGGGTCCAATGGACCAGAGGAGACAAACCCTGAGAGTACTAGTGGTGTGAGTGGCATACAGTCTTCACTAACCTCCATAAATTCACTTCCCTTAGATGATGAGATGGAGGGAGAGGTTCCATGTCGGGTATCCAGTGTCATTGTGCAAGAGCAGGCATTGGTTTTTTCTGATAAATCTGATATCAGTATCCCTTTTCGTGCCAACAGCCCGACCAAATCCTTAGCTAACCAAGAAGACTCCACTTGTCGTGGCGATCCAGTGTTTCACAAAGATGATACTTCTGTTCTTCTGTCCCTCTGCAAAGCTTTTGCTTCTCACACTATGTCTGAGTCTGCAAAAGTTAGAGCCTCAGTGGGAGAAGATATGGGGCTTCAATTTGGCATTGATATGCAGAATGATGAACAATCTAGTACTTCAGCCACCAGCACCACAGACTTGGTAAAAAAAGGCTTAGTAGAGAATTATTTTGGTTCATACTCGAGTACTGATATTTCCGAGATAAGTCCAGAGGAAACACCAGCTATCACACTTGCCATCCAGACAGAGGTCCATTCCTCTGAAGAAGAAGAAGATAGGACAAACCATGAGATGATAGAAAATGGCTACTACGAGGAGACAGATGAGCCATTCTATGTCAGTGGCCTGGCAGAAAAGATTGTAATTAGTGGAGAGGTGAACGGCAGTGGGACCTCAACAGCTAGGAGCCCTTGTTATAGGTACAGGAATTTAGAGCACCTTGGGAATATGCATTTCTCTTGGAACTACCTGCAAACTCAACCCACCAAACCACTGTGTTTGCGTTGGTATGACAGCTCCCCTTCTCCCCAGGCGAAAGTGTAAGTTTTCTCATTTTCATATTGCATTGAGAATTTCCTTGGTATGTTTAATCCATTTATGTAATTAAATTTCATGGTTATGTGTTTTAGACCAATTATTATTACCTCATGATTTTGTTTATATCGGCAATTAATGCCTATATTTCACACAAATGTAATCTCATTTGTCTTATTTGTGCTGTGAAAAAAAATGTTTTGTAGATTTGCTTTGGCAAGAGAGGAGTTGAAGAAGCTTAAACTGCCAGGATTCCTGTACAGTGAACTAGCTGAGTTGGCTTCAACTGTGCCATATTTTAGCCGGGATGAGGATGAGAGCTGTGATGAGGGTGTTCACCTCGTTGTCTGTGTTCATGGCTTAGATGGTGAGGAGAGAGCCCTATATGGTGGGGGCTTGAATGATTGCTGGGGCACCATACCTACACCATGGTGTGAAAATCCAGCTTCTTGTGCCAGAAAAATAAAAACTGCTCTAACACAACAGTAGAAACAAAAACAAGTCTAAACAAGAAGTAAAACACTAATACCACTAACTCAGTTAAACTTGTGTGTGTTTATGTATGTATACCCACACACCAAAGCAAAACATTAATACCGCCTGAACTGACCAACATTGATCACCACCAAACCGGTGAAGGGATCACAGGGACCAGGCCATCTTTTCTTATTGCTCAGAAACACTCTGGAGAATTTGGAGGCAATTTCAACACCTCAAACTCGTTGTTGTGTTTCTCAGACTATTTTAAACCATTCTTGCAGTGTGGCAGGGCTAAAAGAGCGCATTAAGGGATCCTGTTTCCACGAAGGTTGTACATGATCGACAATATTGTTTATGTAGGTGGTATGTGCCAGGTAATAAATATCCACATGAATGGCGGGACTCGAGGTTTAAAAACAGATCATTGCCCAAAGTATCTCACTGTCTACAATTGCTTGACTTTTCATAGTGCATCCTGGAGTCATCTCTTACCCCCGGTAAGCAGATGTTACTGACCCAGGCATCACCCAGTTCCAGCACATGCACCTGGCACTCCACATGATGTAAAAAGAAATGTGATTCTTCAGACCAGGCCATCTTCTATTTTACCGTGGTCCAGTTATGATGCTTGCATGACTATTGTGTGCATCTTGGGCTGTAGACATGGGTCATCATGGGTACCCTGACCAATCTGCAACTACACAACCCCATATGCAAGAAACTGATGTACTGTGTGTTTCTTATCCAGCATTAACGTTTTCAGCAATTTGAGCTATATTAGCTCCTCTGTTGGACTAGCTTTTGCCCACCCATGTGCATCTTGGATGCCTGTGACCATGTCACCAGTTCACCAGTTTTCCTGACCACTGAAGACCAGGAGCCCAACAAGAGATGCAGTTTTGGAGTTTCTGACCCAGGCATCACCCAGTTCCAGATGCCATTGATGCCATTTCACCTGTCAGTGGTTATAATGTTGTGACTGATTAATGTATATACAGTGTAGGTTATATTAGTGTATTTTTTTTCTAGCACTGGCATATCCTAAAATGGCAATGCAAAAATTCATGTGGCTCAAATAGGCAAAAAGTAGTGCACCTTGCATCAAAAAGTAAATGTTAGGATATTGCATGAGGTTGTCAAAATATTATATGTGTATAAATGTATGTGCGCACACATAATTAATCCCAAAGAGACCAGAGAAAATAATTATTTTTGCTCTAATTTCTCACTCCACTCCACAGGTAACAGTGCAGATTTAAGACTGGTGAAGACCTACCTAGAGCTGGGCTTGCCTGGAGCTCGAATAGAATTTTTAATGTCGGAGCGCAACCAGGTAYCTAACGACTCCCCAAAAATATTCAATGTTATTTAACTATGCAAACATGGAAAAAATATAATAATTTTTTTTAACTATCTTAGAATGACACTTTTGCTGACTTTGATTCTATGACTGACCGACTATTGGAAGAAATTATCCAACATGTACAAATCTACAATCTCACAATTTCTAAAATAAGGTAAACTTTTTAAAGATGAAACAACATAATTCATATACACAAATATGTTTTTACAATATCATTGCCAGTTATCAGTATTGGCTAATATTCCATGTTACAGCATTTAAATTATTTTTTGCTTGATTGTGTAATTGCTTCCATAACTTGACTTGTTCACAAAGAAGTTTTTCCTAATTTTTCCCAACATTTTAGATTAAGTCTATTGAACAGCCTAAAGGTGCATTACTCCACATTTAGATTAATTCTTATATTATTTACCGAGTCATGCTGTGTAACTGATTTTCAAAACAAGGTTACACATGAATAACTGTGATTGTTGTTTTCCAGCTTTGTTGGTCATTCACTTGGAAATCTGATAGTGCGTTCTGTCTTGACAAGACCCAGGTTTAAGGGCTATCTTAACAGACTTCATACCTTCCTTTCACTGTCTGGGCCACATCTAGGCACGCTCTACAACAGCTCAGCCCTTGTCAATACTGGTACAGTTAAACCTGATCTTCAGTGCATTTAACACAACAGTAAACTGAAAGGCATTTTGTCAGTTAGTTTGATAATATTATGTAATGATCTTGTCTTTTTTTAAACTCACGGCTTCATAATTTAATAATCTTCCCATTGCTTGCTTTTAATTTACTGAGCAAAAAATTCTTCTTCCTTTAGGACTTTGGTTCATGCAAAAATGGAAGAAGTCTGGTTCACTATTGCAGCTAACTTGCCGAGATCACTCAGACCCTCGGCAGACATTTCTCTACAAGCTAAGCAAGAAAGCTGGTTAGTATCATTACTTGGTCCTTGAGGCAAGCAGAGTTTGTGGGGGGGGTTCTAACTTTTTGGTCTCTCTCTGTTGTACAGGGCTTCAGTTTTTTAGAAATGTGGTGCTGGTAGGTTCTCTGCAGGATCGATATGTACCCTATCACTCTGCTCGCATTGAGATGTGCAAAACAGCCTTAAAGGACAAGCAGATGGGTGAGGCGTGCTTTTTTTATAAATGTCTAAAGAAAATGTCTGTTATACATTAGACAATTCAAATGAAATAATTTGTGAATAATAAATCCTAGGGCCAGTATATGCTGAGATGATTGAGAACATACTAGTACCTGTTCTCCAAAATAAAGACTGTAACCTGGTGCGATACAACGTCGTGCATGCACTACCCAACACAGCCAACTCTTTAATAGGACGGGCAGCCCACATTGCTGTTTTGGATTCTGAAATATTCCTGGAGAAGTTCTTCCTGGTGGCTGGATTAAAGTTCTTTCAGTAGCTGCTTAGGACACAAGAAGATGGCACAAATACCTCCCAGCATTAAAATAGACATTTTCAATGAGAAGTCATTTCACCTCTCAATTGCCTACAATTGTTCTTAATATTTAGTTTTTATTCAGTTTTTTAAAGGTATATTCAGAATTTAAGTTTTTGTGTTGCTATGTTTAAAATATTTTTTAGTACTGTATTCTGTTTATTATGGAAATGGTTAATTGTATGTTGTATGCATTTCAGTGTTATTTAATTTTTTTATGTCAAATGGGAAATAATGTTTCAATGTGTTAAATAATGTGTCAAATGGGAAATAATTTGTTTAGCTAAACCTTGAAACAAATGTTTTGTTAAACCTTGATATTGAACTGGAAATTTGACTGCTAAAAGAAAACATATTTGGCACAACTTACTGAAGGGCCACTTTTGTTGCAAATATTCATGTTCAATAGAACATATAAGTAGTACTGCTATCCAAACTGCATTAGATATTTTTAATAATAGTCATTTAGGTACATGCACTTTCTCAAAGCAACTTTATACTTTGATTTTATATGAGGTATTTTTCAGCCATTGCAATGTCATGCACAACACATCATCTTAACCTGTTATTGAGTAAGAGAACATAACCTTTTAACATTTTGTGTTCACATTTAATTGTCATTTTAATTTGTTTCAGCTGAATAAACCTTGTTAGATCTGATTTTGTGTTATTATCCGGTGCTAATTTATGCTTTTAATCAAGAAATTGTTAGCAAAAAGTGTAAATGAAATATCAGTTTTATTTTTTTTTCTATAATGGACTGAAATATCATTAAAGTCAAATTAAAGTTTTTGTTTGTTTGCTTTTTGACCATATATAACCCTTTAAATGTGTCTAATAATGCTGCATAAAATAATTTTGTATAGTTTATTATAAAAAAATATTTTTTATAATAATTAATATGGTTACTTGGTTTGTTTTAAAAAAAAAAGTCAGCAAATCCTGTCAGTACAACAGGAAATTGACCTTTTTGAGTTAAATGTTATTACTCCATATTTCAAAATCAGTAGTTTTTTCCCATCATAGATGGCTGGATCGACTGGATGCTGCCATTCTCCTACACTGACAGTCCAGTGGTGTCTGTGGCCACCAAGATTTTTGGGATAGCACAAGCAAGTACACCCTTATCCCACAGTGACTACAAGTCACCCAAATTCCACTCCAAAACCCAGATATGAATCCAAATTCTGCAGAATTACTTATCTGACCTCTATAGTGTCTTACAAGTATTTAAAATGTAGCTTTTGGTTTTTATAAAAGTGGTAATTTGAACTATTTATAATTTAGACTATGTCCAATATTGCATTATTCAATAAAACACAAGACAACATAGGATGTTTTCTTCTGCTTCTAATTTTAATTGTCTATTTTCTTATTTTTTTATAGCAAATGCATAATCTCACTGAAAATTATAGAAAAATAACAGACAAAAAAAATAAATGACTAAAAACAAAAATTGTTTTTATGAAATCACCTAGACACAATTATTGGCACCCCTAACAATTCCGATTAAATAAATGTAATTGGAACTTTTTTTTTTTCATTTTTACTGTAGTTAATAGTTGATCAGAGTATCTAGAAACTTTTAATTCATAATTCATAATTTCCTGGTTGTCAAATATGACATGAGACAGAGACCTATTTCTCTTATCCACTCTTTAACAAGGGAAAGACAAGAGAACACCATTCAAATAAGGCAGATAAGGTCATAAGTCAGACAATAGCTACAAGAAAATTGCCACCCACCTGCACCTGCCCATATCTACAGTTGGTGGAATCATTAAGAAGTTTAAAACAACTGGAACAGTAACAAACAAGGCTATATATATATATATATAACACTTTTCTAGGATGTGTGACTTTATAAACAAAAAATTAAGGCTGAATTAAAAAAAGAAAAGAACGGCAGGTGTGAAAAGGGACCAGTGGAATTTGAGTAAGTCTGAGCCATGACGTCAGTTATACCTAGATACTGCATTGGCTGGTTTGGCACATTGCTGTAATGCATGTAGCCCACTGTATTTGACCTGGCAAGACTGACCTTTAAATAAATAGAAAACAGGATCATGGCATTTGAAAATTCATACATTTAGATTTGGGACTTTAGGACACAGAAGCTGTGGTGGCGACAAAATAGTAATTTTAATAGAGGTGGATGTTTAACTTAAAAAAGAGCAAAATGGTGAATGCTTGCTGTATTATTGACTGTTCTCTCAAAAAAATGGGAAGAACATTGCAAATGGAGTTCAAAGCTCCAAAATGATGGTTGGTTTTGTCCCCTTTTTTACATGGTACAGTATATAGACATGGGAGCAACCAGTGCTTGTCTATACCACTGCCAGACACTTTGGATGGTATAGACATGAGTTTAGAGACTGCTGCTATCTTGTTTTCATGGAGGTATGGTTCACCAATAAAGTTTCAAATGCTGCGATTCAGCTAAATGTACAAAATTTTGTACAAAAATGCAAGTTTTGTGCGGTAAGGCTCATGGTGCTGGCTTGTGTTTACATCAACGCGAAATGGTGTAAGAACTCTGTGCTTGTAGCTATTAAATTCTGTAGAGCATTTTATTTACCATGGGAATTCACCACTGTACTTGTAATTGGAATATACATTCCACCTTGTGCTAATGCTAAGGAGGTGCTATGTGAAATGTATGGCAAGACTGGAGAACTGCAGTACACACACACACCTGATGGACTGTTTATTGTCACTTGAGATTTTATCCATGCAAATCTCAAGKTTTGCGAGTATCTCAGTATGTGGACTTGTGCAACAAGAGGGGAAAACATATCTAGGGCATATTGGGCAGAACCCCGTCTTTACTTGAGCAAATCCGAATTTCTCTGGGTTACATAACTTACTTACAATTCTTTATATGACCCACGAATCAGGAACACTTCACTTAATTTACTCGGATCAGTTGAGTCATAAGTTATCTGGTTGCTAAGAACAACAGATAAATACAAACTGAAAATTACACCATTCAGTTGCTTTAAGTAGCTGTTGGCTAGTAACTGTAGTAGCTGACTTAGTTGTTTAGTAAACTTCCTGCAGGGTCAAAAACATAATAGACACAAAATCGCAGGTACTGATTCATCTATACCAGGGGATTCAGCAGATCAGCCGGACCCGCTGTTTCACTGGATCCGAGGAACTCAGTGTGTGAAAGTCATGAATCAAGAATTCGGTCGATTTTAGGGTTTTGCTGAACGCCCTCCAGTGGAGGGACCATAGGAAAATGCCATCAGAATCCCTACTGACTCAAAGGACTCATGAGTTCTGGATTCGTTCAATGATTCAGGAGGATTCAAATCCGCACCTCACAACCTGTGTGCCTTTTTAGCACGCTAATACCTCTTAAACAAATATGACATAAGGTTATAATGTTGCAGGTGCTTGAGCAGGTCATTGTTTGTGTCTACTGTATGTTTGTGGAAATGTGTGGGTTAATTGTGCCATCTTGTTGCGCATATAGCGCAATAGGTTCTAAGCTATCTGAACCAATCACAACCCCCTTCACCAGTGTTTCACAAACAGGTAGACCTATAGGAGGTATTCTCAAGGATTGGATGATCTTTTAGCTACCATCTAGCCTTGTTCCCAAAGCAAGCCCCAAAGGCCCAGAGTCTCAGCCAGAACAGTGGGTCTAGGAGTTTCCCAGGACGCACCACTTGAAGGTTGAAAACAAGAAGGTACTTTGATATATCGGGCATTGAATATCCACCAGAGATTTAATTTTGGTTATGTACCACCAATTAAACTCCGGTAAATGAAAACAACAGGACAAGACATAGACTATAACCAGATCTGGTTGTCCACCAAGGTGTTAAGAATGTGTGTGTGTGTGTTCCTAGTGTTTGTGAATTTTGCAATTGTCCCATAATATCTGACCTCCTCTTGAGTTAGGCCAATGACATGCACAGTGAAAATTATTCAGATTGGTGAGATCAACATGTCTGCCGATTTTCATGTGTTTTAAGGGATTTATGACTCCCAAAAGMGCCCAAATGCTTGAAAATAAATAAATAAATAAATAAATARATAGATAGATAAAGATATTTCTGGCATCACCATAACCTCTCCTCAAACCACATCATCGATGAGTCCTCCATATGTACATTCAGTCGAGGATCAGTTGTGGGTGTATGTCAGTCACATACCATACCTCGATCTTGTTGTCCCCCAAAAGTGTCCTGCTTAATTTGAAAGCCGTGGAGTCTTTCAGCTTTAAACATTTGGAAGGTAGGTTAAAGAATTCAATTTAAGATGAAGTCAAACATGGGGAACAGAATGTTCGTAGAAGAAATTATTATTCATGATGAACAGTTAAATGTTTTCATAATCAAGGCTTTCACTTTTCTAGAGCAAATGCGTGAATGATTTTCTAATCTTTACAACAAGGCAAACAAGTTTAAACAATTTATGGCAGAATGCATGAATATGTTAAAAATCATTTCATTTATGTTGTTGATGCTGAATAAAGATTGATCAGGAATGCGGGTTTATCACGCAACTAATGTATGGTTACGTAAAACAGTTTATGTGAAGTTTTCATACTCAAAATGTGAAAATGTGTAACAAAAGAGTTGTTATTCAACATGTATGCATAAATGCATGAATGAGTGGAAGATCATAATTCCTTTGACTTTTATGGTCCTGATGCTGACTTAAAGCGTTTGCCGTGTTCTCAGCTCTGTAGGAGCTCAGGAAAGAGGTTTTCTCACACAACTAATGCATAAACGTGTAAAACATCCAAAATGAGTTTATATACAATTTCATGCTCAAAATGTGAAAATGAGTAACAAAAAAGTTGTTATTCACCATGTATGCATAAATGCAGGAAAGAGTGGAAAATCATGAGTCCTTTGACTTTTATGCTCCGGCAGCTGAGTTTAAAGCGTTTCCCGTGTTCTCAGCTCTGTAGGAGCTCAGGAAAAAGGGTTTTCGCACACAACTAATGCATAGCTGTGTAAAACATCCAAAATGAGTTTATAATACAGTTTATTGCTCAAAATGTGAAAATGGGTAACAAAAAAAGTTGTTAAACAACATGTATGCATAAATGCAGGAATGAGTGGAAAATCCTCATTCCTTGGACTTTTATGCTCCTGCTGCTGAGTTAAAGCGTTTGCCGTGCTCTCAGCTCTGTAGGAGCTCAGGAAAGCGGTTTTCTCACACAACTAATGCATTTTTTTGGATCACCCTGTAAAATGAGTTCATATAGAGTGGTGAAGAACATGGATTTCATAAAAAGAATATTTTTTATAATTGATATTTGTTTCGATTAATGTTTTAACGAGTGTTTTCACTCTTCAGTCCAGTGGGTTCACAAAACTGGGAAATTTGTTCAACTTAAAATTGCAGAGATCTTGAAAGAATTCGTTGAGTAAAATAAAGTTCAGAAAACAAATTTTTTGACACACTAGTAATGAATTATTATTCCGGATTTGATTGTTTTCAGAAGAATCTTTAAATCAGTTCCGTCAGATAATTCAAAAGATGTTTGCAATTATATGACGTTTTCTTCATGTTGGTAATAAATAAGTAAAAGAAATCAGATTTACACACATATGTTTTAAAAAATGTTCAAATGAATGAAATAATTTGCTATTTTTCAAGTATGATAGAATGCGTTATTTTTGCAGTAAAAATTCTTTTCAAAATATAGGCTTCAAATGAATGAAATATGAAATAAATCTATAAAAATTAGAGTATGAATAAGAAAATAGAAAATGTAAAATATAAAACAAGAGTATATATATATATATATGGAAAATATACACAACTATATACAATATAGATGATATTGAAATCTTTATAGATTACAGTGTCGACAAGCTGGCATTGAAAAAGTATCGTTGGGTACTATTGATAGGATGATCTTAATGTGCTTAGAAATTAAGCGCATTAAGTGTGCTGCCTCCTCCTACAACCTGGAGATGCCGGATCAAAATGGGGGAAAAAAGATAAAATGCCCGAGGCCTCCCTGAAACCCCTCCTGGGACAATGCCTGTCTGAGGGTTGCTATATCCATCAATAGCATCTGAAACTGATCGCAGGTCTGACGAGATGACCCACTGAATTTTAACATATTGCTAAGCAGAGGAAAAGAAAATAACAAACACTTCTTCAGTTCTTGATCATAGACAGAAGAGGACCAAGCACCAAATCACCAGCATCCCAGCAATCGGCGTGCCAAAAGGTCTAGGTCTAGGTATTCACATGAATAAGAACACAATGCTTTAGCTTTTTGTTTTCTTTAAGTGTGGTTTACGGTATCACATCACCCTGGATCATCAACTGTAAACACTGGTCGGAAGCTCAATCAGATCTCACCAACCTTGGAAATATCAGCGCAATCAGGAACCCACTTATGATAAAGTCCATTGAAAGCAAGTTACATGAGTTTGTGAAAAGGCAATGGTTGGTCTATATGACAGATCCTGCAAATTGCATCACAGTAGAGAAACACTTTGCCGTGCACTACTAGAATTCCTAAAGAAAGAAGAAGAAGAACTTCATAGAGCAGCTCAAAATCTCAGAAAAGGCAGAAAGGCCAGAAAAGAAGTCCGAGAAGTATACCTTCATCAGAACGACAAAGAAAGTTTCTACAGAAAGTGGATGCGTCCTATGTGGAGGAGAGAAGCATAGAGACCAAATCTTCTGCAAAAAGTTCAAAAAACTAAAAGTAGCAGAGAAGTTAATCCATTGTAAAGGAACTGGGTGCGTGTAAAAAGTGCTTAGGATGTCACAAGGATGGTGACAGGTGCAACAACATCTATCTTTGCAGAAGCAAAGATTATATAAGGACCAGCATTATCTTATTTGTCCAAAAGGGGACCGCAAGTACATGGGTGGAGCCACCACCAAAGACCCCAGGAAAGGAAGCAGATTTACAGACGAGCAGGAGGAGCTTTTGGCTGAACTCTCACCAGAACTAGCAGAAAAGTTTAATAGAGCATTCACCAACAAGGCTAAAATGGTAGACTGATCTGAGCGAGACAAAATGGGACTTTTAGTCGGGAGTGGATTAAAAGAACGCCCTTTTATAATGATGTTGATGGGAGTAACTGCTAATGCAGGACAAAAAATTGGCATCCTCAGATGCAAATTATATTGCGCACGAAGCTGCTGATAGACTCAAGTTAAGAGGAGAGAAAGTTACCTTGGTGGTTCATGGGGTTGGCAAGTTGGCCATTAGAGTGAGCACAAAAAGGTACCTCCCTAGGATTTAGACTCAAAACTCACGAGGGGACAGTGAAGGCTCATCAGTTGATCTGTTATGGGTTAGAAGAGATTGCCAAAGTCCACAAAAGTGTAACTCCAGATCAACTTAAAAAATTCTTTCCAGATGCAGACCTCAAAGAATGGAAAAGGCAGGAGAAGATAGAATTCCTTATCAGCCACTGAGAGGGGAGACTCGCACCACAAAGAATAAAAGTCGTGGAAGATTTCATCCTATGGGACAGTCAGATGGGGAGAACTATTGCGCACACACCCAGATCTGTTTGAGAAGTTGATTATGAAAATCAAACATTGGGTTCACCTAGTAGACAGTCAGATTGTGCTGGGAGACATTCAACATGATAGTTATGGGTTTCAGACATTCTTTGCAAACATGAGTCGCAGAAATCCAAAGGGCTGAGTCAGCAAGTGTCTGGTGGTGGATCCCAAAAAATGGCCCAGGAAAATCTATCCCACAAGCTCTCCTCACAGGAATGGGGCAGCAGAGACCAATGTTTGCATTACACAGCATGCATCGCAGACAAAGCAGAGAAGGTCATCAAGAAATTGACGAACAATGTTGTCTTGGTTCCTACAGAAGAACAGGTAGAAAAAAATAAAGTGTGAACTCCTTGGGTTCAACAACCAGTAGTTCACGTGGGAAGTGTAAAGCTAAAATAAGTGAAATGGTGGAGCTGAAGTCCTTCTACAGGGATCAACTGTGACATGACATGACATGACATGACAGTATGCATCATCTCACAGCCACTAATGGAGCAAAGATACAGAATCAACATACAAACACCATCTTTGAGAAGAAGCCTGCATGTAAGTCAAGAGACCGCAGTCAGTAACATCTGAGACAGAGAAGCGCATCGGCTGCTGGTCATCTCAGGGACACCAATGATATGATAATACCGCTCGTTACTCATACGAAGGACTGGTTACTGATTATCACTCGGATCGGAGTATTTTAATATTTGATGTAATCAACACACACACACACACACACAAACACACACACACA
>QMIH01001550.1:94145-108133 GCA_003987875.1 Clarias batrachus | reverse complement strand
GTAAATGTACAAGAAAGGGAGTACTCCATGACCAGAATAGGGACTCTAAGGGCTTACAGTACCTGCAAACCTTAGCTCAGTGRTTTAATGTCATTACCCTGTTCAGCCTGAAGGTGGCAGAGCTGTAGCAGGAAAGACTGAAAAAGGGCTTGGTGTCTTTGTGTTGCAGCTTGAAAAAAGGAACCATCAGAACAAAGAAAGCACTAAAATCTTTAAACTGGGCAAAACCAAAAATGCTGTCTGTGTCATTTTAGTATATATATATAATATGTAGAAAGACACATATACTGCACACCAAAAGGTGAGTTTGTAATAAATTAACTGACGTTATACTTACTTCCATAACTTTGCAAAGCAAATTTGGGAAGTTGACTGAAATTCCTATCAGACGATTATTTTGTGTTGAATTGGGACTTGAGTGGTGCAGAATCTCCACATAAAATAAATCGGATGAAGGAGACATTGATTTAACATGAATTGAAAGAGTATCACATGTTAATGCTTTAATTTCTGAACCAGGACACAGTGTTGTTTCTCTGCAGTATGACAGGAAGTCTTTTATTAGTTTGTTGTAACTTTATGAGAGAGAATAAAAGAGAGGCTGCGAGCTGCTATAACACAGGTGAAGTAGGCACRTGTCGAGCGCGTCGTTTTATTTTTCATGTTATTCACATGACGTTGCATCAGTTCACTTGAATTCACAAGACATTTTGAAATGCACCTTCACGTTTCATGCGATCAAACGTTCCCTCACACAACCACATGGGAAAGGTTTTATTTTCACTACAACCGAGAAGACTTAAGAACACACAGTTAAATCAGGAGTCCAAAAAGTAATCCAATGAGTAAATGTGGTCGGTACCTACTCAACCTACTCTGACCTAACTGAAGGGCTTTTGGGGTGTACAGACTGATTTGGGATCAGCCCCTAGTCTTCAATCCATTCTCTCTTTCAGTGCCTTTGTTTCCATCTCTTGTGTCTTTCAGGCTGTTGCCATGACATCATCGGTAACCCCGGGAAACCTATTGAGGCAAAAGGACCCAGGAAATGAGGTAATGGTTGTGGAATGTCGGGAAAGGACACAGAACAGAAATCCCCCTTTTCTAAAGAGAGAGAGAGAGTGAGAGAGAGAGAGGATGCATCCATAGCATCTTGTTTCTAGAGTCGTATGAACCGTGTGAAGTGCTCATACGACTCTAGTGTCCATGTTTGATKTATGTTGGCTTAATAGACTCAAAGATCTCGCAATACCAATGATCAAGTTCAACCATGACTGTAACAGTAAAAATAATATATATAGGGATACTGCAAATTTTTTTTTAAATAGATGCCCTTTGTAAGAAAGGAAAAGCACAACCAGATACCACAGGTTATCCGCATACAGGAAAATGTTTTCCATCTATGTGAATTTCTCTACACAGTTCTATTATGCGCATGTTAAATTCTGGATTCTCAGACGATGTTGATTGAA
The DNA here is from genome assembly GCA_003987875.1 of Clarias batrachus. Classification (NCBI taxonomy): domain Eukaryota; kingdom Metazoa; phylum Chordata; class Actinopteri; order Siluriformes; family Clariidae; genus Clarias; species Clarias batrachus. The sequence goes on along the minus strand of QMIH01001550.1, from coordinate 106,661 downwards.
TGACGTGCTTAAAGCATTACACAACTTATGAATTTTCAGATTAAATTGTAATAATATTATACATCTTGTCAGTTTTAGGTCCAAATAGACAGGTTAGCTCAACAAAGCACCATTAGCTTAGCAAGATTCGTTTTTTGTTTTTGTTGTTGTTGTTTTTTTCATTGACACTGAGTTGTTTACCACTTCTGTACCTGATCCACTTGTAGCTCAATTACCACTGACACATAAGAATAATGGGAGCTTATCTATAGCTATGGTCAGCATCATATAACATGCTTGCACATTTTTTTAAAAATAACTTATTATAAATATATTGAGACTATGTGAGAAGTATACACAAAGACAAACTTGAAAGACCGATATTGATATGGTTTTCAGTCGAGGTCTTATCCAGTTTCTCAGTGGTAGGTCTCAAGCTCAACAATGGTCCAATCACCATGTGGTGAGCTTCCCCATGTTGGGGAGTAGCTACTGACAGAGGTGATGGTGGCTGACTTATGGTTTAGTTGATGCAGGACCTGGGGCCAGGAGCTACTCTCCAAAGGGCTTAGGGTGCCCCCTCCTTGCCCAGGCAAGTAAAGCAGTGGTGGGCATCCATTCTCACCTTCAAGCAGTAAAGCCTGCTCGATCAGTTTCTGGACCACATCCATCTTGGCATTCCAGTTGCGCTCGTACTGAGGTAACTGGTGAAGAGGTCGATTTCTTAGGTGCAGAGGTAGCTTTGAGGGTTTCGCCTGTCCTCTGAACTCTTTTCTCAACAAGGCATTAGTCTTCTCGGTATCTTCACCCTCGCTGATCTCCATGGCTTCATAGATGGTACAGAGTCCACATGAGGGGGAAATCCGCTTGGTTGACTGGACTTTTTGCTGCCTTTTAAGTCGCTGCTCTAGCTCAAGCTGCCACTGCAGGAGCTGCCTCCGCTGCCTGCGCTCCTCATGAAGCTGTAACTGCAACAGCTCCTGATGTTGCCTCTGCAACTGCTTCTGCCATTCTATTCTCTGCCTTTCTTGTTTCTGCCACTGCCGTAGCGTTTGTTGCCTCTCAAGCTGCTTCTGGAGCGCCTGTCGCTGCCTCTCTCCATCCAGCCATAGACGATGCTTTTTTTCTTGCTCCTGTCGCTGCAGAATGTGGCGGAGTCGGAGCTGGTGCTGCTCTAGGCGCTTCAGCTGGCACACTTGTGGGGCTTGTGGCAAACAAGGAGCAGGAAGCCTGATAAGTTCTACCACCCAGTTAGTGGGCTGCTTCTGCTGCTGAGGCTGAGGTATAAGACACTTATAATGCCGATGTGCATTCTGCGCCAGAGTGGGGTAGTGTTTGCTGTTGACCTCTGGAGAAAACGATGGCAGGTTGCCATATTTTACCTCCTGACAGCTTGGTAGAGTAAGATTATTGTTCCCTGTGGAGCAGTCAAGAGCACTTGCAATATTGGTTACTCATAGAGGAGCAAATAACAGAGAGGGGATGAACAGTGGGAAAGGAACGAGAAATAATAAATGAAACTGGCATGCAGACCATGGAGAGAAAAATATGGTCGAACATAAATAAATCCACAGGTCAAAACCATAATTGCTTAGTCTATTAGTCTAACACTCAATGGTCTCATCGTGGTCAAGGATATGCAAGCTAACCTTCACTAAATAGAAACATTTGCAAGTAACAGTAAATGTGTAACATCTACAGCATTGACATTAAAATATTTGGCCCATATTTCTTTATACATGGCCTATTATTCAAGCAGTTATCCTGTGATGTCTCCTGAAAGCTAACTATTAATTTCCATTTCAGGAATTTAATCCAATACAGAAAGCTAAATCAGATCAGAAAACTTTCCAAATGCCAGCCTCAAGCCTTTTATCAGGAGCTTTTCTCAGCAAACTAAATTACTAACATGACAGGCAGCCAGTACTGACTTCTCTGGAAAAGAATTACACAGCATCAGATTTAAACTAATAAACATAAAATCTTGCTATTTTAAGAGAACATACAGGCCCTTGAAGAATCTGCTCTAAAAAGAATCTACTTACAGACAAACTGGCGCTTGCTTAATTTTGCTAGTTCAGGAAAAAAGCCCTCAAGAAGACATTTTATCTATATACCACAGCAATGTATATAGCTGTAGCTCTGACAGCAGTGCAACTGAAAATCGCAGATTAAAGCGCTTGTAGTCAGTTGTGGTTTGTAGGGTAATTTGTTTTTACAAATGTAGTAAGTTTGTATTTGTCTTTGTAGAGCATTCACGGCATATAAATAGATATGACCAAGTTGTCTAAGGACATATTTATTTAGCACCTATGAAAGGAGCCTCCAGGGTCAGGGTTTTGTAGCAGAGGAACATTGAGCTGGTAAAACTTTATATATATTTTTTGACACAGGAGACAACAAGCCTCAGCATTTGTCTATTGGTTGTGCTACAAGACTGGTGTGAAATGACTAAAAGTCTGGTGGGTATGACAACAAAGTGGAGGGAAATGTGTGGAGGGTAAGACAATAAAGCAAGCAGACTGGTGTGGAGATCTTTTATGGAGAAAATGAATGAAAGAGAGCAAAACAGATGGCAGAAGTCAATGAAACCTCTAAATCATTACCAAGAGACAAAGAGATAATATGCATTCAGGCTAATGCTGGACTGTGTGTAGCCTTAATTAAAAATCTACAGGTAACATTCCTTAAGGATCAGTAGACAAACATGCCAACCAGGAGCGAAAGTTCATTTGTATGTTGCTGGCTGTGCAGACTCTTCTATCAGGGAGTAATATCATTTTAAATCATGCTGGATGTGATGGGTGTGAACACCAGGGCTGTCATTTCATCAAAATTCCATTAGGAGGTAACACCATTCATTCCTGTTCCCAGTCGGACTCCATGAAACTGCACCAATGGGATAGATGTCTCAATGGACACCTAATCTCCAAAATGTAAGGATACATACATAGCTATATATGTATATATTTTTATCACCATGCGGGTAATAAGAAACGGGAACAGATGGCCTTGAAATGATGTTTAATGGAATTTTGAAAAACCGTTTAATTAGCTTGAACCGTTATTATTATTATTATTGTGATTATCCTGACATAACAGGTCTTGAACAGTATTACAGTAACGCAATTAGTTGTACATGCACTTTCCGATCCAAATGTCCAATAGTCGCCACCCACATTCAAGTGTCTTTTTTTTTTGTTTTTTTTTAAATGCAAGTGACATTTTTTCCCACCACATTGAAGCATATTTGAGCCAAAGTAAAAATGTCCAGCTACTGCAAATCAATACAACCAGATCACTGCTGAGTACTTAAAAAGCTGTGGTATGTGACTTATAAGTTATCCTTCACAAAAATGTGCTGGAAATTTTCTTTTAACTAGGAGAGAAAAAAAATTAAAAACAAAACAACATTGCTTGCCATCTAACATTCCAACAATTCCCTACATTGAAAAAACCCAAAGTGCGAGGCCTCTGGAAGAAGATCTATCCTTAGTTAGTGCTAAAACAGTTAATTCTGACACAGAAACAAGTAAAAAAAAAAAAAAAGATGTAAGGGTACGTCTACAGTGCAAGAGAAGACTGGGAACTTAACAAAAATAAACAATTGAAAACAGGTATAAAAAAAAAAATCATTTGACATTTGTTCGGTAAAAACAGTAGGATAAATACAAACATAGAGTCCATCCAATGTGATCCTTTTTCTGTCTTTTTTTTTTTTGTTTGCTTTGTTTTTTGTTAAAGGACTTCACAACAGTTCAGTCTATCAATCCAAGTTCAGGGGTGCTGTAGTATGCAGTGTTATTCAATAGTACATTCTAATARAAAATGAGAATAGCTATTGTACATACGGGAATTTAAGCCATACAATCATAACCATGACTATAATAGTAGTAAGAAAGAGAAAGCAGCACTGATAAACCTACAGTCCATCCCCCTATGTCCCCCATTTCATTACACCATCGCCTGGACTGGTAAGAAGACAAACAAAAAGGAAGAGAGGGTGCTGTCTTGGGAAGGATGCGGGAAAAAGGTGCATTTCATTCAGGGGCTTTATACATTACCTGCCAGAAAGCTATCAGTGTTATCACATATGGTAGAATAGTAAGGTGGCTGCCCATCAGTGCTATCCCCATGCTGAGGAGACAGGTGCATAGGAGACTCGGGGTCGGACTCCTCAAGAGCGCTGGCTCCTGTCTTCCCACAGAGCAGGTACTGGTCATCAGCATTGGCATGTGACTCTCCTTGCTGGCCAAGGGGAAGAAGGTCAACAGGACAGCCCAGTAGATCCTCGGCTTGAGCGGCCGCCGCAGGCAAGGTCAGCTCCTTAATAAGCGAGGGATCCTTTGCCTCTTCCGGAAGCTGGTCTTCATTCTCTAGAGAAAAAATYCCAGGGCTCTTACCACAGCTCTCGGCAGTAGAATGGGCATTSGAGTTGGATACTGAGCAGTCAAAGCCATAGGAAGCTACAGAGTTGGCAGACTGTGGGGTCCCACCATCTTCCTCTCCGGCTTGCATGTCGGTGGCCTCCTCATCTTCCTCTAAGGCAGGCAGATTTCGGGAGGCAGTAGGACTATCTAAGGCTGCAGTTTCATCAGTTGGAGCATCAGGTTCATTAATTTGCATCTCTCCTTCAGTATCACTTGCCTCATCCCCAGAAGTAGTAGGGGATGATGGAACAGATGCTGGTGCGGTTGGAGCATCACCCAGGATCTCATCCGCAGGCAGAGTCTCTGCCTCTTCTTCCTCCCCATCCCCACGCTCTAGGTGAATCCCAAGGTCCTGATCCTGGTCAGGCTGGGCAGTGGGGACAGGAGTCTGCTGCTTATCTGAGCGTGATTCCACACCTGAGCTGCTGTCGTAGTCACGCAGTTCTTCAGGTGTGCTGGTCTCACTGCTGCTGTGGGCTGCCAGAGCTGTTCCACTAAGGGTGCTTGACTGGGACATACCAATTGGAGGTGCACACAGATTAATGCCATCCACTGGAACTGAGCTCTCCATCTCTTCACGGACCTCATGGTGTGGTTCTGTCAAATGCCCTAGAGGCTTCTCCAGCCAGGTTTCAGCAGGTGACTTTGTGGGAGTCTCAGGATCAGCTGTCTTAATGTCTAAGGAACTGGATGTTATGTTGATTGAGGTTGGCTGAGCCCAAGTGTCTGCAAAGGGGTTGGATGGGCCCCAGGCTGCAGTCATGGGTATTGAAGGAGCTGGAGCTGTGCGGTTCAAATTATCTAAATATCCTTCCTCGTAGTCATCCTCATCAACATTTCCAGCAATCTTGCTGCCACTCTCCATCTGGCCTTCACTAACCATCTCAACATCTTCATCCTCATGCTCTTCCTCTTCTTCAGATTTGACTTGCTGCTGATTACCATCTTGCTCATGGCCAAACTCCATGTGGTCCTTGTGAATATGCTCTGGACCAATGTCCATATCTTCCTTTTCCTGCTCATCTTCCTCTTCCTCTTCGTCCTCCTCATCCTCTTCATCTGAAAAAGATTTAACCCCAGGTGGTCCCATAAATGGCTGTTCCATTTCCACGTTTTTAATGGAGAACTCCTCTTCCTCTTCATCGCCGTGATGACTTTCYATTTGGAATTGTGAAGTTGCTTCATCTTGCTCCTGGTGCATTATCCTTCCAAAATCATCACACTGCATTGTTCCACTACTGGAGCTGCCAAATTCTGATAATCCAAAYGTAAAATCATCCACTTYCTGTGTTTCGAACACTGCTTGAACCTTTACAATGTCGCTCTCCTGCTTCTGCTCTTCTTCTTCCTCTTCCTCCTCAACATGGTCATCCTCATTGATTTCTTCCTCTGCCTTTTCCACGGCCTCCTCCTTCTCCATACCGGGAGAAATAGGAGACACACTGCTGAAATGCTCAACATGAGAGCTACTCAACAGGTCAGGCTCCACTCCAAGACCAAACGCTTTTTCTACCTCCACTGCCCCCTCTTGTGTAGACTCAGTGGTAGCCAGGAGATCTTCTTCTTCTTCTTCCTCTTCTTGCTCAAGATTTTCTGTTGTAATGTCACTTGAAAACATGGGTTGATTCTGTGCCCAGGGATTACTGGCAGCATACATATCCTGCAGTGGAGCAGATACACGGGGTTCCAAATGAACAGGAGAATCTGCAGTGGGGGAGGACGGTGGTGACATGACCGTTGTTCCGAGAGTAGAAGGGGCATTTGTTTGCTCAAGACTGACTAGATTCAGCTGATCAGCCAACTGTGGCACCACCTCTTCAGGTGTTTCTTCTTCTGTATGTGATGGAATATCCTCAGTGTCTGCCTCAATGTCCTGAACTGCAGCAGCAACCAAAGATTCAACTGTAGGTTCTGAGGCGATTTCAGGCATAGTTTCAGGCTGCGCTTTAAACAAGAGTTGGGACTCGGGTTCAAGGGAAATTTCAGGCTCTGTTTGCAACAGGAGTTCATATTTAGGTTCAGGGGTAATTTCAGATTCTTTTTCCAAAAGGAGTTCAGGCTTGGATTCAGGAACAGAGAAAAACTCAGACTTGGTTTCAAGCAGGAATTCAGACTCAGTTTCCACTGGAAGTTCTAATTCGGGTTCAGGTGCAAATTCATGCTTTGTTTCATGCAGGTGTTCTGACATGTATTCAGGTTCATTTTCTAATGGGAGTTCKGATTCAGGATCAGGTACAATTGCAGGCTTGGTTTCAAGCAGATGTTCAGGTGTTTGGTCAGGTTCACTTTCTAATGAGAGTTCTGGTTCAGGTTCAAATACAATTGCGGGCTTGGTTTCAMGCAGGAGTTCGGGTGTATGTTCAGGTTCATGTTCTAATGGGATTTCGGATTGGGGTTCAGGTGCAAATTCATGCTTAGTTTCAAGCAGGTGTTCAGATGTATATTGATGTTCACTTTCTAATGGCAGTTCTGATTCGGGTTCAGGTACAACTGCAGGCTCGGTTTCAAGCAGATGTTCAGGTGTATGTTCTGGTTCATTTTCTAATGGTAGATCTAATTCAGGTTCAGATACAAGATGTTCAGGTGTATGTTCTGGTTCATTTTCTAATGGTAGATCTAATTCAGGTTCAGATACAGCTGCGGGCGTGGTTTCAAGCAGATGTTCAGGTGTGTGTTCAGGTTCACTTTCTAATGAGTGTTCYGATTCAGGTTCAGGTACAACTGCATGCTTGGTTTCAAGCAGGTATTCAGGTGTATGTTCTGGTTCACTTTCTAATGGSAGTTCTAATTCGGGTTCAGGTACAACTGCAGGCGTGGTTTCAAGCAGGGATTCAGACATAGTTTCAGGCACATATTCAGACTCACCTTGCAACATGATGTCTGTTCTGGGTTCAGATGCAAGTATAGGCTTGGTTTCAAGCATGAGTTCCGACATAGTTTCTGATGTAAATTCTGACTCCATTTCCATAAGCTCAGATTTGGGTTCAGGTTCAAGTTCAGTCTTGGTTTCTGGTAAGAGTTCAGATATAGTTTCAGGCAGATGTTCAAACTTGGTTTCTGGTGCAAATTGAGGTTCGGTTTCCAATGGAAGTGGTGAGGAGGGCTTAGGTTCATTTTCGAAATTGGGCTCAGATGCTGCTTCAACTTTGGGTTCAGGTGCATCTTCAAGCTTGGGTTCAGGTGCAACTTCGAGTTTAGTTTCAGGTGAACTTTCGAGCTTGACTTCAGGTGCAACTTCAGGCAGTAGTTCAGACTTGATTTCAGATTCCTTGTCTGTCCCTGTAATAAAGGCACCAGCAGCTGTGGCGGCAACAGCAGCAACAGCCACAGCTTCGACTGCAACAGCAGGAGATATTTCCTCTTTGTCTGCCTCTTTATGTGCAGCTTTGGGGCCACGTTTAACTGGCATGGGAGTRCTGCTACCCACTACCTTCTTAGGACTGGCTGCCTTGGCTGTGCTGTTCTTAGTGCTAGATGTTTTCAAAGTGGCATTAATTTCCTTTGATGGAGTTGGTTTGCTCTCCTTAGGTTTGCTCGTCTTGGCTTCCACTGCTGGCTTGCTGGGGGTAGAAGGTTTCTTGGAGACAGACTCTGATTTGGCTGGCGTCGCTGCCTTCACGGCGTCAGGCTTGCTGGTCTTGGTTGAAGCAGGGCGAGTGAGAGGGGAGGCAGTTGACTTCTTGGCTGCTGGAGTGGCTGGCTTGCTTGCATCTAAACACATAAGCAGGAAGAATATTCTCAGTATTTGTTACTGTGTCAGGAATCAATATTGCTATTATGCTATTTAACTTAAAATCATGTAAAATAACTAAAATTAATAATTAAAATGAATAAATGTTTTGTTGCTAAAGCTTTTGATCTGTTTTAATTAATAAGACAACTGGTAAATGTTTTAAAGGTTGAACTTATGAAATGAACTTATTTTTCCTTATAATGGAAAGAACTGAWCCCACTGCATGCGACATTTTCGGATAACACACCTGACTATAATCTCAAATAATTTAACTCATCTGATCCATACAGAAAATTTGAAAAGGGCACGGCAAACATTTAAGAATAAAAATCTTTCCTTTAAGGTTATATAAATATAAATTTTTAGGTCTACCTTTCTTGACAGGTGTAGGGGTCTTTGTGGATGTGGCTGGAGCTCGACTAGCAGAGGGAGTTTTTGCAGGGGATGGTTTAGCACTGGAGGGGGTCGTTTTTGCTACAGCTGGAGTGGTTTTTGATGCAGTTGTTGGCGTCTTGGATGTGGCAGTGGAAGATGATTTTGGTGCAGCAGAAGTTGGACGAGAAGTTGTGGTAGCTGTGACAGGCCTGAAGAGGGAATGATGAAAAGAAAATGGGCACTCAGTACATACCGAAAACATTATTCGTTATACAAAGAAGTTAACTCAAACGCAAAACGGTATATTGATGTGTTAAATATTACTCTAAGGGTAATAAACCTTCTGGTTRTGACCATGAGCCAATTGTTCACGAKGATGATCTTGGCCCTGGTGGACCAACAGGAAAATGCTCTAAAGCACAGSAGTGGGAAAGAAGGTAAAAAGGCAATCTCCTGTATTTATTTGTTGCTCAGAGCAGGAATGTAAGATAGGATCGGGTCAGATGTTCCCGTTTTTGAAAACTGGGCCAAGATTACTGACAAAGTAAAGTAGAAATTTGTAAAGATCCTAAACTAAGTTACAGTCTACTGAGTGCAATTGTCCTTAATGACCCATTTCTTTCACACAGGTACCACAGAAGACAAATGACGTCCAGCCACATTTTAACACTGGCTCTGATCAAAACAGAATTCCTGCTTCTACTGACCTGTCATCATATTCTAAACCACAAACACTGTCAGAACGTACCAAGCTTTAACATGCATTCATGGATCTAGAGAACTGTCAGACTCTCTGTTTGCTCATCATGAGCAATTCAAGGAAACAAAGAATTTCTGTGAGTTCTATATGATGAGTTAGAGTGTGTGTCAGTAATCACGGGAATACTACGTTGTTACTGCAACAAGTAGATTTTGTTGCAAACAAAGCAACAGCACAGGACATCTGACCTAAGATGTTCCCAATTTTAAAAGACAAAAAAATCAAAAGACTGTCCTATTGTGTGTCCGACATTTTATCAGATCTGAGCGTTTTGCATAGAAAGATCATACAGCGGCCCTTAGTGCCTTTGGTGAGTGTATGCAATTAATACAGTTTGCCTGGCAGTATGCATCTACTTTGTTGGTTTGTGAGCCACTATTAAACACAAGAGGAACAGAATAAGGAACCTTTAAGCTATGCCTAACATTAATGACATTTCACCTTTACATGTGACACATGCCTTCCTACTTTAACAGCTATGGCTGTGTAGGTCAGAGCAAGGGACACATGAAGATTTTGGAGGAAACCAACAGCACTGACGATGTCCCTTCTAAACAGCGATCTACTTCCGATTGCTCTCAGGTACGATTGGTTTCCCTATCTGTTTTGATCCGTGCCCGGGTATGCTGTATCTGGCTCACGGTTCCTTGTSTTCTCACTGATCAAAATGAACCAGACTTTGGGGACAAGTGTTCTTGGAAACRATCCTGAGGCCCTAATGTGATAACACCCATAAGCAACTTTCTAGTGTGAATGTAGKTAAATTAGTTCATTACAGCCCCGGGCATCATCCTGTTTACRACTAAGTGGCTGTATTAATAGCTCTTTGTCTCGCCACCTTTTATTTCCTGTTTCTCACCTCATATATAGAGATTGTTCTTTTAACCAGACACACTTACTTGTCTTTACCACTCGGTCCCTGTAATCCACACACAAACACACAAGAATGAAACAATCCTGTCAAACCTAACACACAACACTTCACCCCCCTAAAACTGTCATMGTCCCTGTCACTTTTACAGTGACCCACATAATCACATGACCACATGACAAGTGGTGGTGTAGGCCRTGGACTTCACATCAGGGCTGAGAAAAGCAACCCAGATCCTGGGTGACCTTGTTAATACACGCTCCACTGGCGGCCTGCTCTAAATATAGATTCTGAACCGACAAGAGCGCCGGGGCGGATGACAAGACAGGGAGAGCGGCAAGTCTCTTTAATCTTTAATACAGCAAAAGCACGAACAAAAATATCCATTCAAATCCCACTTGTATGCATGCCAGTATGTGTGTGTGTGTGAAGGCAAAGCCTATTTCCGCTGAATATTCAGCGTGTATTCCGGTGAAAGGAAGAGAAAGGGAATATCAGAGACATGACATTCACGTCCTACGCATTGAGCTATGAGTATGAAAGGCTGGTTATGCAGAGATAAAACAAGCATGGGCTCAGCAGCAAAAGGGGTGTCTTCCTGATTTAGCTTATTTTACACTGATATGAAGGAGTTTGTCAGTTGAGGAAAAGCACATCGGGAGTAATAAAAGAAAAAAATGGAACATAAATACGAAGTGCAGTCTCATGTCATTTCAAAGTAAACCTTTTGTTGTTTGGTTTTGTACGCTGGTGTGCGATCACAGGGCCCGAATAACATTGAGAATATAGTCGCATATTGGTTCATTTACATCCTGCTACACAATTGCAGGGGTTATGGGAAACAAAAATACCAAGACAGAAGGGATAGGAAGAGTTCCTGATTCGTATTGATGCAGGAATTAGAGCGCATCAGTAGAGCCGCTGTGAATTGATCTATTTTTGGAAAGAAGTCAAGATCCATCATTTATTATATGTTTGAATGGATAAAGTCTGATCTATTTAATAATTGGATGTTTTGTTTATTTATTTATTTAGAAACGTAAACGACCCAATAATGTAAAACTCTTAAATTAGACTCATTTCACTTGAACGTGCACTTAGTTTGCACACATATATAAACATGGCAGAAGCTGAGTGTAAATGCTCACCTGTGAACGATAAACCAAACGCCTGGTTTTACAAAAGAACCGGGAAGCTTAAGCAGTCAGACGGAACTTGCAAAATGTGTCCTGCTGCTGTAAAAGTACACCGACAGGCAGTACAACTAACCTCACAACTCACCTGAAGAGGCAACGGCGTGCGCCAGTGCCCCGACGTCCCCCGCCTCGGGTTCGGATTCATCTCCACCTACAGTACCACCCTCAAGAGCGCCGAGCAAAGTTTTGCGAGTTTATTCCATGTGCCGCAGGGTAGCAGCTCCACTCGTTCAAAGGTGATAACTGACACATCCAGCCTTCCAGTGTTACAGAGAATGAAAACCTCCTCCACCTTTTCATTGCTCAGAATCTAGAAATTGCTTTCTGCCGCTCACTGTTGAGTTCGCCTACTTGCCTTTAACCTTCAGCGTCCTTAATTTTCCTGAGCCAGGTCTACTAAAAGTGTGCAGTTCTGTAAACTTTGACAGAATTTGGGAAAAAGAAGACAGTTTGTGGAAAGTTTTAATTTGATTTGATTCGTAAATTTCATAGCCTTCTTCYTTTGTGTTATCCAGTCACATTGTGTTGCATTGAATGTGATTGAGGTGTGAATCATATKGTATCACACTGGTAGTTGCTGAATATGTACCCTACCAGTCAAAAGTTTGGACATGCCTTCTAAATCYATGTCTTCCCTGATTTTTTAATGTAGGGGATCGCTGACGTGGTATCGAGGAACGTATCATATCCAACAGGACAAGGCCGTGGTGACTTTATTGGAGTATCTACAAGTGTCTCCTATAAGCTCTTGAGGAAAACTTAGTCCATTTTTCTATTATTGAGATGTATCTGCTACTTCTGCTCTGTAACGCTTCATAAAGACTCTAGTCTGAGGTGCTGGTTGTTAATTGGTGATTTCTGAGACTAAATGATCTTCTCCTCTCCAGCAGTGGTAAGTTTTGGTCTTGCTTTTCTAGAAAGGTTTTCATGAGAGCCAGTTTCATCATGGATGGGTTTCACAAAGGGACTTGACATTACTGTTCTTACAACAAGTATTCCAGAACAACTGAGTCTTATTTATGCTGTTACTAAATGCCATATGTTTTATTTCACAGTTTGAAAAAATTCAGTTATGATCTAAAATTTAGAAAATAAACCCAAACTTGTGTCCAAATTTTGACTGGTTCTGTATCTTTAATGTAGGGGATCGCTGACGTGGTATCGAGGAACGT
>QMIH01001550.1:72104-90108 GCA_003987875.1 Clarias batrachus | reverse complement strand
GAGAGGCCAATGCCGACATACACACACAAAGAGAAAGAGAGAGATTTTCAGAGTGTAATGTGAAGTGACCCCACGGCGCGGCTGAAGGACACACCCACTGCGTCAAGGTCACACGTCTATCTGCTGCCCGTGTTCATTAAAACGCCACACGCCGGCGTGGAGCAGGCCAACTTGATCACAGCTCACCACAACGGAGCCATTCTCTCTGCATGTCTCTCATCTCCACACACACACACACACACACACACACACACCCACAGAAACACTGTGACAAGAATTCCAACATACAGACGTATAAATGCCAGTGTTGTTAGGCACGCGCACGATCCCACACACACATTCTCTCTCTCCCTCACACACAGAGCTATATGTGTGTTCGGTTCCCATGTTTTATTCAGACACCATCCGCTGTGGAGCCCACACTGCAGAGAGATTTAAAGACCCCCCCCCCCTTTTCAGGCTGCACACACACACACACACGCGCGCGCGCACGCGTGCGTACTCATAAGCATTTGCATTTGCATTGTGGCTCAGATATTAAAAGAATAATCATGCACGTGTACACACACACATATACACACACACACACACACAAACAAAGCATGCAAAGAAGCGGTGCTACGTGCYGCGATTCTGATCCACCCTGCGATACACGGAAATTATGACATTTTATCTTGTCACCTTATCAGATAAAGATCAGATGGGTTTACTTATATATTTTATTTTTTTTATACCTATTTACCGGTTCGGATGAAAAGCCATGATTCATCCAAACACGCGGGAGCGTCTGCAGTTTTCTCGTTTCTGATCCTAACTCAAGATATGACACAATGCCGTTTTGCATTCCATGACCTTCCGTGGCCAATCAGATTTCCGTAAAGATTAGGAGATGATGTAATGCACAGCCGCTCCGTGACAACAACAATAAATAGAGAAGTCAACGACGTGAACGTGATCGCAAGTAATGGGGCAAATGAAGCTTTTCTGACACACTCTGTTATAAGTAGTGTGTWCAGATTTGAGGAATGTATGAGGAATACAAAGCTTAAAAAAAGAAAAAAGTTTGAAAATTCAAAATCAGCAAAAAGTTGAAATAAGGTCACGAACAATAAAAGATGATTTATGGGGCKGTCTCGGATAAGAACGCTCGTCCAAAAAAACGAGGCTGGCTTGGCAGAGGGGACRAGGAAGACGCGTGGCCTAATGAATCCCGAAATCCTCCTTCAGAAACAAAAGCAGGAGATAGGAGACTGTCACGGCTTGAGCAAACACCACAGAAGATAACTTTACACAATACACACAAAGCTCACTGTTTAGTCACAGAGTTAAAAACAATTACATTCCAAAACACACACACACACACAAACACACACACGAGTATGACGTAGAGAGACAGAGACCACCGAAGCACTTCAGGACATTCCTCCTTCTGGCTCGGCAACAAAGGCGTCGTTCAGTCAGAGGCGCCGCGCGGTCATGTTTGTTTCTTCACTCAGGTATTCGCGATAATCTGAGCTGATTGCTGACGCTCCGCACAAACACCGCACACAGCTTCGTGTTTCATTCTTCTCTCCCGAGTCTTATCTCGCAAATCTATACCACGGGACCAGACTATCAGGGCAAAGCTAAAGGTTTCCCAGAAGTCGTGTCCAGATGCTGAAAAACTAAGTGTTGTGCTAATGTTAAGTAACATGACAAAAAGAAAGCGAGAAAGAATGAAAGCCTTAATGTGCAATCCAAAACCCTATCCCCAGCTTGGTAACACCTGCAGCGATAAGACGCCTACCTGGTTGTCTTGGAGACGGGTGGCTTGTCTGTTTTCGTAGAGGAAGTCGTGCCAACCTTGGCGGCGGCGACAGTGGTTCTGGGAGCCGGAGCTGCTGGAGATTAAAAGACAGTTTAAATGAACAGGGTGCTTTTTTATCTAAAGATTCACTAAAACTAATAGAGACGGGGGAAATCGATTCAGTATTGTATCGTGATTATTTAGTGTGACGATCGTGTATCGCCGCATTGGCTGCAAAATTATTGTTTATGATTTAGATATGTTTGAGGTGATAAAATGTTGAAGTTCCACTATAATCCTACAGGTGGCGAAAAAAAAATTCTTATTGAATCGTGATATTTATAGAATCGACACCTGGGTATCTTGATAATCATATGGGTAATTCCCATCGATAGATCATAATGCATATTTATATACTCTTGGTTGCAGTGGTTCATCCTTCCTGCTGTTCCTAGCTTTTCCAGTAATTTTAAATTAAAAAAAAAAAAAACAATAATCTAAACAAACAGCCAAACAAATCATGGTGTATATTTGAGGGCACTGCCTTTTACACATTCTTATAGACATTCGTCTTTTAACAGCACCGGTTTTCACCTACCTGCCGGTTTTGGTTTGGCCTTGTCCCCATTCACGGCTGTTTTCTTGACTGCCTGCGTCACCCCGGTGGTCTTTGGTGCCGCAACAGGTTTCTTTTCTGTGGTCTTGGTGGCAGGTTTGGTAGTCGCTGCCCCTATGGGTTTTTTCGTAGCTGTGGTGGTGGTGGTCTTCTTCTCGATGGCAGCGCTGGTGGCAGTCTTCTTGGCAATGCCGTTGGCTTGCGCTGGCTTCTGTACACCGTTCGTCATGCGGCTCGGATTGGTGCCCGGACGAGCACCGGTGGTAGACGTCTTTGTTTTGGTGGCACTCTTCGTCTTTGCTTTCGGGTCCGCGGGCTTAACCTTGGTGGCCGCCGTGGGCGTCTCGGATGCTCCTGTCTGAGATTCGCCCTGCTCCATGTCTTGTGTTTGTGAAGCAGGCGGAGCCTGTTCTTGGCCTTCACCCAGCGGCTCCCCCTGGTGTGCAGGATCTGCGTCTAGAGCGACCATTGGCTCCGTCGCTCCTGAGTCGACCCCGTCTGGTTTCATCTTGGGGAAAAACACAGGGAACTCGGAAACTCAGCAAGGCAGCGAGTTAACCCCTATCAGGTACAACAGGTAACCTGGAAACACAGAATAGTGGTARGAATCAGGACGAGAGCAATGAAACATTTACAGCGCTCTCAGACAGGAGCTTGGGAAACAACTTCAGATTAGGGTTGTCTTCTGAGACAGGCCCAGGCCCAGAATTAGAAACAACCCAAGAGTGAAAATCAAGCTGAACGAATTTAGAGTACAAAAAAAAATCWGAACAATCAGTACTGAAAACAGCTGCACCTTAACAAATTTGTCGATTATGATGGTAGTGTGTTGTTAATTATCTACAGATGTTTACAGATTGAGCTATTATTACAGTTTCACAGTTGATACGGCGCATTAATAAGCACTGTTGGGCTCGTAATGTAGTTGATGAGTGTTAAGGAGGGTCGGTGGTGGCTTATAGTAGAGTCTCAATGCCACTGTGAATGTCTGAGCCTTGGCTCTAAAGACTTGTTACCCATGATGCCTTTCTGACGCAGTGGGTTTATGTACAATTTAAGAGCGACACAAATGCATTAGATCAGCCAGCCAGAGGATGTGGCTTGGCCCAGTTGAGGTTGGGGTGCATGGGAAAAAGAAAAAAAAAAAGAAGCTTGAGGTCCCGCTGGACCCGCGGAGGAAAACAGTCCATGCTCGAACTTCCGCACCGAATATGTCGTTCTCTCACACCCACAATCATTACATCACCCTGGTCAGCCTGAGCTGCCCTTTCCCCCCTCACTTCCTTTTTCAGAAGGTCTTTAAGAGCTAGATGCACTGCTCTCGGTCGCCCCTCCTCCCTCCTTCTGTCCAGCAGAAAAGATCCGCGCTAGTGCTCTTAGGAGTGTTTGGACAGATGGCCTTAACAGCTGAGGAAATGCAGAGGAAGACCGAAAGAGAGAGTAAAAGAGAAAAAGGGGAAAGTGGTAGAGTATTCATGTAGCTACACACACTCTGAGAGACYGATCTTACCAAACAGAGAAAGAGAGAGAGAAGTCTGGGACTTCCCAGTCGAAAAACAAAAAAAAGGATGAAGACAGAAGTAGCAACATCTTATCCAAAAAAAAACACAAAAATAAAATCCCCTTTCAACACCAGAAGCTACGTCTCTCTCTACTGAGACGAGTCATTTATGTTTCTTATTTTGTGAACACGCCTCATAGCCTCTTAAATCACCCTCCGCCTACGTTCAAAAACCCGTCAGCAACCACTTATCCTCCAAGCACAACTGTAACTCCTTATTCCAGAAAAGGGACGAATCTGCGAGAGCRAGCCGCCTGCACATCGAGACCACGGCATGCGTAAAATATTTCATCGCCGGCGCYCTCGCTGTCCCGTTGTCTTCCTGCTGGTTAAAGGGTGCTGCCGTGGATGAGGTCTTTTTTTTTTCCTGCGTCATAGCGATAAATCAGACGCTCGCTCAGCAGGCAGAGGAGTGTCCTTTTTGAAGCTGGAGGGTTACCAAGAAAACAGTCTGGAAGTCCTGAATCTCTGAAAGTCTTTACATCATGGGCTGGGGATGCAATAATTTTACAGTGGCGTAGGATGGAAAAGGGCATCTTAGCTCGGCTAAGGGTTCAGCCACAAGTCCAAGCTTCTTTCTTGACCGGTTTGTTTAACACGATTAACAAATCAGCCTCGGAAAGGATAAAAAAATCTTCTGTATCTCTTCAAGAAAAACAAAAAACACCACTTTATTTCTACAACTCCCTTTTTGAGAACATCTTACATCGTTTTCCTTTTAGCCTGTCCTCCAACAAAGCAATGGCTCCAATGGATCCTCTGAGTAGCACCACTGTCTAATCAGGCCATCTGCATATTTTAAGGCCAATTTGCTCCCTGCTCCTGTGATTCGACAACACGAAGGAGAGACAGCACTATAAGAGTGTAGGAATAAACGCATTCCTGAACAGCAGCACTGTTTTTCATCACCACCCGAATAAACGAGGAATGAGGCCCGGCAGGAACCTCTCGAACAGCTCTGAATGTACTGTGCTTGTGGCAAAAAAAATTGCTAAGCGACACAAGACGGTACATGAATAGCTTGCATGTTTATAACGCATGTTTTTATCATGCGTGGCTTTTCTTTAAATAGCCATCGGTGGAGGAACTTTAGAGGGGAAAGATTTGCACGAAGCTAAAGATGACGCAGAGTCAATCTCGGTATGACTCTGTTTCTGGGAAAAAAGCTTTCATCAGCTGTTCACTTCTCCAAGGATCTGGTTTGGCGCTTTAAAAGGGGGTATGCTAAAGCTTTCTGACCCAGTAATCATCAGCAATTTATCACCCTTTGGCGTTTTGCTGAGACCAGGCCGGGCTCGCTAATGCACCATGGTGCCTGTGGTAACCGCAACCAATCCGTGAATGTCAGAGTGAGACAATGCGCCATCTCTGTCCAACATCCCTACGTCCACCGGAGGCGGTAGTGGACCCTCCCCCTTGTGTCCCGAAGCCTAAATAGCAAAAGAACACAGAACTCTTGTGTTATTTCCACTCAATAATGAAATATATCAAAGACCATTCCTATGAAAAACGCTGACCAAGACCTAGGTATTCAGACACCAAAACCTTCCTGACCCTTAAAGAGATAGATGTAATTAAGAAACAGCACAGCACTGACCGACTGGGTTACCAAAGTCTCATTCTGAAAGGTATACAGCTGTTCACCATATAAAGGAGAGCAGGCTGGCGAAGTGATTTCAGTTTTATTTTCGTTTTTTCACGTGTCCCAGGCAGCAGTAGGAAAACAGTGAGGCGTAAGCACCCACTCCATTTTCCTAACAAAGAGCTGGCTTTCGTTAAACAAACAGCATTTTCCACAACCACACACATACCGAGGTTTACATAGTTTAGCAGGCTGAACTGACACAGGTTTGTTATGTCATCCGATCCATCGTGAGACTTTCGGAAGGAAGTCTTAGATTGCTACCGCTCGAGGGGACGCCCGGTGCACATGTTCATATTTACAAAATCCGAGCGCATTCTCGATACGCCCTCGGACAGAAGGTCAGGAAGCCACCTCGGCTCAGTGCACAAACAAGCAGCTGTGAAACAAAGCTCACTGGACTCCACCAGATTCTTCCGAGAATACATGCAGAGGAGGGGGCCGGGAGGAAGGAGTTGGGATGCCTGTACAGGTGGTGATGTCAGACCATAACAAATGCCTTTTTGAGGCCGTTGGCTTCTTGGGGAAGTGCGAAAACAAAAACGAATCGCTGAGGGAAAGCCAAGAGCTTTAGAAAGAACTGGGACGTGGTGGCGAGTAAGGGTGTAACTTTTGTTGGTCGGCCAACAGCTTCTGTGTGTCGGGCACCTGGTCTCCGTCCAAATGTAGGATAAAAAAAAATCCTTGCACTGTAAATATTTTTTTTGTGTGTATGTGCAGATCAGGAAGGCCTGATCTGTGGCACTATTTCAGTTCAAGCATGCTAGTATTTTAAGAAGTTTCAGGATTAACTGGGCACCCTTTGTATTCTCCACCAATGGATAGTCCATTATTCTGCCTCGGGGTGCTACACATGCCTACTCATCCCACCAGTTTCGATAATGGCTTGAGCCGTATCACACTACGCGGCATCTGAACGGGCATGACTCATCAAGGCTGCGAACTCTGGAGGGGGTTGACCCCCCGAGGCGGAAAGATTAACACACGACAGGGCTTGTTAACCCTGTACAAAGCTTGACGCTAATCCTGCTTGAGCTGGCCGACCATCCTCCGGCCTATGGGGCAAGAAATCAAAGAGCRAAAAGAGAAAACAGAGAACTAGTGTACGCCAGCAAACAAATAAACCACACAAACCACGCCGGTCAATGCCGCGAATGTTGCTCTTTCGACGAGCTTCAGATTTGGCGAACTGGAGGGCCAACGGAAGAGGTAACAAAGGCAACGTTGTGGCCTGAATCTGGAACAGAGGGAAAGTGACTACGCATATGAGCTGTAACGCCGAGTGGACTGATCACATCAGATATCTGCGTTCTTTCTCCCTGGGACCAGTCAGCCGAGGAGGAAGTAAGAAGATGTTTAGGTGATCTCAAGAGACGTTTGTAACCTGAAGACCAAAACCCATTACCCATTATCCTGCTCACAGAGAGAGCCACTGCCGGGGGGCAAATTAGATAAGTGGTGATCAGGAGCAGCTGGTGGGGTTCGATCAATAGCGCTGTACTGTGTGTGAGTGTGTGTGTGCACATGGTCAATTTCTTACACACACTCATTCACCATGATGGGTGGAGATAACATCTGTGGCAGGCAGCCAATATGCCTAGCAAGCTAGGGAAGTGAAAGGCGTGCCCACATGCACGCACACACAGACACACACACACACAGTACTCGCCCTATAAGAGGATTACCCATCCTTTATGCCAGGCATGGCACAGATGGAACACAACATACTTCCAGCGAACGCATAATGAACAGCTGAGTCAACCGATGCGCCTCAGACTATCTACAGCAAACAGAGAATTGACAGCGGCTTTTATTTCGCTGTTGAGTCATTCATGTGACAGAGCTGCACACTAAAGAGCGCAATAGTGTGCACTAATAATGTGCACCAATTTATTCCATTTTTTTTTTTAAACTGGCCTTTAAACAGGTTCGGTATTCAAAAGAACACAGAATTGAGCCCTTGTTTACGCTCAGTGTATATTCCCAGTCATGTGCACTTCACATGTGATTAATAATGAGCTTGTATTGATCAAATAAACTAAACTAAAGCACACACTCTCTCTCTCACACACAGACGGGTCAGGCATCTCTGAATCTGCAAACAGTAGAGATATGGTGCAGACACTCCSGATATGGTGTTTAATAATATTTCATGTGACGTTTCAGGTGAAACTAGATTAAGTGATGTGAGTGGATACGTAACTAAATGATTTAACAGACATTGATATGATTTTAACTCTCAGGAATTAAACAAGCAAACAACAGAAACCTGAGCACTSATGTCTGATGAGGCGCCATTATGACCTCACATATCACTAAACCATCATGATGAGCCTGGACATCATTTTTAATCAGTTCAGCAATAAATGATCTCATTTTAAGTAATTAACTCATCAGTTTAGAATGTTAAACAGATTAAGTTTCATTCATTTTCTTAATTCAGGTGCATGGTGAAGT
Organism: Clarias batrachus; assembly: GCA_003987875.1. Taxonomy (NCBI): domain Eukaryota; kingdom Metazoa; phylum Chordata; class Actinopteri; order Siluriformes; family Clariidae; genus Clarias; species Clarias batrachus. The sequence goes on along the minus strand of QMIH01001550.1, from coordinate 82,046 downwards.
ACACCCTGGACAGGTGGCCAATAAGTCACAGTGCACACACTACAAGCAACCTGGGAAATGCCAATTAACCCCTTTCTGCATGTCTTTGGACCAGTGGAGGAAACCGGAGTACCCGGAGGAAACCACCAAGCATGTGGAGAGTATGAAAACTCCACCACACAGAGCCGAGGCGGGAATCGAACCCTCGGACATGGAGATGTGAAGCCACTGTGCTATAACCATTACACCCCTGTGCCATCTTGCCTTTTGTTACGTAGTGAATTTATCTCAAACAGAGATGCAGCACTGACCCGAGACACAAGATTAGGATCGGAGTGATGATGTACCTCAGACCCGAAAAGAACGTAAGCTGAACGTGTAACAAAACGGAAAAGATGGAATTAGGGTTTCGATAAGGTTTTCTTTCCCTTTGGTGTGAGGACAAATTCTATTCTTCTCCCTATTTTAGTTTCTTTTTATTCATTCTTTTACAGTTTTATTTCCTTATTTTGAACTTATTGTTGTTTATTGTTATATTTATATTTGCTTATTAGTGTGTRTTTCTCTGCCTGCAGCTATTTTAGGATTGTACAGGACTTTGGTCAACTTTGGTATTGTGTTAAATGTGCCTTATAAATAAATTTGACTTTTTTGAAATTTAAAATCATTACATATAAAAGAGACCGCAGTGTATTTCTTGCTAGGATTTATATATATATATATGGTCTTTTGTGTGAAATATGTCCTTGTCTTTGTTATAAACCATGTTTTTGGCTAGGTATTGTTTTTAAACTTAGCAGCCTTTAAATAATAAAAGAAAAACAGATATGTATGTGGATCAGACGATTCTCTGAAAGGAAAAGGTGTGATGCTGAAATCTGGACTAAAATCTATCTCCCTTTCATCATCCTTTGTTGTGAACAGGCCTGAAACAGGAACCTGTAATAAAACGAGAAGGAAATGCAAATCCAAGTCCTAACCTCAGGCTCGCTGATAAAGATTTAACACAGGATATGGCTCTTCTGATGGCTCAGTATGCAAAAAGCCCCCCTTTCTGCCTGATAACTGATCCAATTTATGTAAAAAAAAAAAATTTAAACTAGTCGTGGTGAAATATAGAGCTTTGTTTCCTGTTTGGTATTTTTCCACATTAACCCTGGAGCTGCAGTACAAATCCTCCTCTGATGCAACAGTCTGTAAATCACAGCGTGCAGTTTTAGAAGAGAATTGACCTCCACTAAAAAGGTCACCCAGATAAATGAAAAATTAAAATGAGGACACACAAACAGTGGAAACTACAAGCACAACTCTGGTCTGAAAAAAAAAAATGGCACGGACAACTGTGGTGTGCGACAACTGCACACGGCCCATCGAGGCTTTATCTGTACCGCAGCAACAACAGGGTAACACAATCAGGGAAGAGCACGAGCGACTGCAGGAAAACCACAGCGGCGTTTTTTTGGCACGGCCATCTTGGGAAAAGCCACGCCGCGGTCGCCCTGGAGAGCATGGATGGCTGCTGCGGTTTGGATAATCGCTCCGCTGCAGACGTGGGTGCCGGCTACGAAGATTATTAATGGAGGTGGTTGTGACATCCGCGGGGTCGACCGGTTCTTTCCCTGTAATTATTCTGGGAATAAGGGAGCTGGATGACCAATCAGAACACGGAGAGAGAATAAGGCTGAGTCATGTGCACCATCCCCGGGCTGCAATGGCGGCTATTCATCATGACATGATACATGGGTTATTGTTGTCTACCAGAATATCGGGCTTTCAGAGTGAAAAACGATGTCACATAATGATCTAAAGCATCGACCTTTGATGTTGTACRCACTTCATGTATAAATATATAACTAAAAATATCATATGTCACTATGTCGCCTCTTTTGGACATAATACAGCATACATTTATAAACGCATTACCAAGTGACCGTTTGGTCATGTTCTTTAAAAAGGATATAAAACATCAACCTTTGAYGTTATACACAAWTTATATAAACAGTRAACTGTATATAAYTACAAATATCCTTTGGCACTAAAATACCWTGTAATATACTATCTCACTCTTTTGGATATAATACGKSCTACTAATATACATTTATAACAGCATTCCCAAGTGACCGTTTGGTCACGTTCATTAAAAATGGTATACAAAACACAACGTATTTGCTAATAATAAGTAGCTTGGACAGCMTTTAACCATATATCCATGGTAACACAACAACCCCACCAACCAGACTACAACCAGAACAAAGCAAGGACGTCTGGATCGAACATTTCGGTCGGGATCAGAAAAGAACAGAGCATTTATATATACGATGAGGCGTACGTAATATAGTACAGTATAATGTACATCTGTATCGTTGCAGCGTGCCCACCTTCTGACGTTATGACGTACCGAAATCGTAAAAAAAAAAAAAAAACCTCAAAGCGCATTATGATCAATCACATAAGGCCAGGTTCTGCATATCGGCCCAGATGAAGTTCACTTCTAATTGCTTCTCCAATATTAAACATATTCAATGGATATTTGTATGAGTCCTGATACCGCTGAGATTGCAACGAGGATCCGATCGGAAATTTTTTTTTCCTCTTGTACCATGTTAAAGAGCGACAGACGGCTCGGAAAGACGGCGGCCATCTTGGTTCTTTTGTTTGTCGAGATGCAGACGGGTATCGAGATCAGAACCTTTTCATGCCTCAAGACTTACGAGACAAACGTGGTTATACAATCAATACGACTCACTCCATCATCATCATCATCATCATCATACAGAGTCAGAATTCTGCGAACCGGACTGTAACCTGTTTGCTATCCCGACTCAAAAGTGATAAAGGAACAATATCTCKTTTTGCGCTTAACATGCGCCGTCTTTCACAATCAGGACTTGGAGATCGTTCCTGCTCTTGCAGATCATTACTGCCGTGGGACGAGTTATCTGATCGATGAGGTGTCGGATACGATCTTGGCAGTTATAGTAATTATAGAGAACAGAAGGATGTCTGAAGCAAAGATTCGACATCTTTCTTCCTTAATATCAATCTTCCTTTCCTAGTCTCTTTGCTATTTTGCAGACGAAAGATGGACACAAGTACCTTTTTTTTAAAACATTTTTCTTTCATATCATTTATTATAAGAAATCTTCAGCGACGCATCGTAACGCTTCTGCGCTTCTGCTTCTCAGTGTACAAACAAACCACAGATTGAAAATTAGTAGATTTTTTTTTTGAGTGCATGAAAAGAAGGAGGAGGGGGAGAAAAAGAGAAGGAGACGGAGACGGAGAAAGACAAGAAGAAGAAGGAGGAGGAGGAGAAGGAGGAGGACCGGTCTCATCCAGCCGCCCAGCTACAGAACAATAGAAACCCAAAAGTGATGGATAGAGAGACAWGGGGAGGGGAGACCTATAGGGGTAAAGGGGGTGGGTGGGTTGGTTTGTCTATTGGTGGGGGGGCAAATAAGTTTAAGCAGCATGAATAGTGAAAAAATATATAGAGACCGTTTTTTTTTTTTTTTAAATCAGAACATCTATGTCCATGTAGGAACAAGGTAATCGTTTCGTTCTTGTCTGATGTCACGGTTTGAGTAAAATATACCATAATACGGTAAAGAAAAAAAAAGTGCAAGAAGTAAATAAATGATACATGATTATAGTGTGATGTCGTACGGGAGCGGTTTTATAATGCGTTCCATACGCAACAAGTTTGATTAATGTGTAATAAAAAAAACATAAGACCAACAGGTTCACTTAACACGCCTAGATCAGACCTGATCAGATTGGATTAGATTAGATTTTTTTTTATGATCAATGATTTAGCAAGTCATACTCTCTTTCTTATTTTTTAGTATTGTCTGGTTATAATACTGAGAACAAGAGGATTTGCATGTTAATAGGTTTTTTGGGGGAAATTTCTTTCACTCAGACAAAAAAAAAAAAGACAGACAGACAGAGAGAGAGTGAGAGAGAGAGAGAGAGAGGAGAGAAAGAAATAACCCCAGGCGCTCGTTTTCTCGCGATGTTTTATATCGTACGGAAATCTCTAACCTCAAGGAGAAGATTAAGTCGTCTAGACATCTCGTTAAGACAAATAAAACGTGGGTTTTAAGACAGAAATGATGTGACTAGCCTGCTGCTGCTAGCTCCCCCCAGATAAAAAGCCCCCTTACCCAAGGCTGCGTCCTCCTCCAGCTACGCCCAAACCGAGTGTCCCTGTGTCTCCGCACAACGCGAGGACAAAAATGACCGGCAAAATAAACGAAAAGAAAGAAAAGAGAGACAGAGAGAAGGAACCGAGAAGAAGGAGGAGAATGCGCTCACACACTCACTGGAGTTTAAAGCAGGATATGGTGTGGAGGAAAGCTCCGAGCGTTTCCTTCTGGGAGCCTGGTGTCGGTGTGGTGTGTGTGAGAGACACAGAGAGAGAGAGAGAGAGAGAGAGGAGGGGAGGAGAGAGAGAGAGAGAGATGCTGCATGAAGAATGGACAGACGCTTTGGAAGCCGCCTCTCTCTCACACACACACACACACACACACACAGAGAAAGAGAGCTTCTGTACTAACTAGTATACATCAGAATAGTCATCGGTAACTGTTGAACTTAAACTCGTCGCCATGGCTACGCCCTCACGCGCATACTCCCGTACTAGGTAGCACGCGACGGCCAAATCAAACTCCCCAACCGGCACTAGTAACGTTCAAATACGAAACGTTCGGTTTAAACCCGTCGCCATGGTTWCGCCCTGAGTCATTCTTTTTATTTATATACATACTTACGCTTCCGCACTATATACTTCAGAATACTACATGCCACCGTTCTAAACTCAGGAACTGTCCAGGTCGCCATGGCTACTACGCACTAACGCGCATACTTCCGTACTAGGTCTAAGTCACCAACCACCACTAAGTACAGTTTAAACCCGYCGCCATGGTTCATACTTATTTCTACACCACATAGTCCACAATACTACATACTAGATGCTACTGTTCTAAACTCGGGAACTGTCCAGGTCGCCATGGCTACGAACTAACGCGCATACTTCAGTGATAAATACTGTAGTATGCATCAGAACAGACACTGTGTAACTCTTGAATTTAAACCGGTCGCCATGACTACGCCTTAATGCCTGTACGTCCATACTAGGTAGCATGGCACAGCCTAGCCAAACTCATCAACCGGCACTAATGTACTAAGTCGTATAGTCAGATAAGAATCGTTCAGTTTAAACCCGTCGCCATGGTTACGCCCTGAATCATTCATTCATTCATACTTCTACACTAAATAGTTCATAATACTACATGCTAAATGTCGTTCAAGTCGCCATGGCTACGCCCATACTTCCATACTATCTTGACATAACTACTACATCACTCAGAAGTACGCGTTCCGTTAACTGTATTAAGTGTTAAATACTACTTAGTATGTACTGTGTGTAATTAGCATGAAGTAGTATGTGTTGTAATCCAGCCAATCAGCGGACGTTCGAGGTTTATTCAAATAATGAAGGATGATGTCATTACACATGCCAAGCAAGGGCGCGCGCGTTTAGTAGGCACCGCCCTCTTCCCTTCCTCCTGTGCGCGCGCGGGTTTTGCGAGCCCCGCCCACGTTCGAAAGTTCCAAATCCTTCCACGCGCCATTCCCAGTTCCCGCCCTTTCCTTTTCTTTCTTTCTTTCTTTCTTTCTGTCTGTCTGTCTGTCTTTTCTTCCGTGTTGAGTTGTCTCGTGGTGGTCTTACTTTGTCACACTGGGCATTCCTCAGTACTTATTTATATATGAAATCATTAAAGACTACAGATGGATGGATGAAAGATTTTATATAGTGTGTGAGTGTGCGATGGAGGTGAAGGAGAAAAGAAGCCATTTTGTTGCAAAAAAAAAAAAGATTATAAAAATGATAAGTCTACGCATGCCACCTGTTTTTCCTGTGGTACTAGCTACTGTGTCAAATTAATTTCACTATATACACTATACAGCCAAAAGTACACACACCCCTGACCATTGCTCCCATCAGCACTATATGGACACAAGTATTTGGTCAAACTTGTTAATTATTGAATTAAGGTGTTTCAATCAATCAGGCCCCTTGTYCCCAGTGAAGAGCAATCTTAATGCTTCAGCATACCATGACAACATGGATAATACCACATGCTTCCAAATTTGTAGCAACAGTTTTGGGAAGGTTTTTTTCTATTCCAACATGCCTGTGCCSCAGTGCAAAAAGTAAGGACATGGTTTGATGAGTTTGGTGTGAAAGAACTTGATTGGGCCACACAGATCCCTGATCTCAACACCATCTAGGACCTTTGGGATGAACTGGAACGGAAATTGCGAGCCAGGCCTTCTCGTCCAACATCAGTGCCTGACCTCATAAATGCTCTACAGAATGAATTCCCACAGAAACGCTCCAAAATCTTGTGGACAGTCTTCCAAGAAGCCTGGAAGCTGTTGTAGCTGCAAAAGGGGGACAGATTTCATATTAAAGTATAACAAATGTCATTGCAAGTTTGGCCAAATACTTATAGTACATTTAGTGTGTCTCTGGTGAAAATCTTAATCTAATCCCAGCTTTATTCACCCTTAAGAAAACATCACCCAAGTATCTCCCAAAACATTTCATAATACAGAACACTTAGGCCCTTACGCAAACAAGGTGCGTAACCCAGCCATAATGCTTMAAGTTAAATCAGCTCTGCAAATCTATAGGCAAAATTGAGTTTAAAAAAAATACCCGCAGAAAAGTAAGTGCAATGCACTTGTGGTTTTAGTCCCATATTTTCATACACAAATTGTCCTTAGTATAATGTAGTAATTAAGTATTTCTAACAATTTATTGTTTGGTGAAAAAATCACCGTTATTATTTTAGTTAGTTAGTTAGTTAGTTATCTATTGTCGTATTAACAGAATCACAGACTCTTTTTTCACTATTTCTGGTTTTTATTCTTTGTGCATTAAGTAGTTAGTAAAAGGACCTAACTTGTTTTGGGAAAATTTCACAGCATGAATGTAATTATGAAAGGATTTATAAAAAAAAAAGTCTGTCTTTCTATAATAAATATATTATATTAATTATTGGTGTAAGAGGAGTTTTTGGGGTATAAAAAGAAAAATGTTTAGTCTTATTATTATTATTATTATTATTATTATTATTATTATTATTATTATTAAGAGCCATGCTTTTGGAACAAAAGAATCAAATAATTATAGTACAGAATCCTAAAATCCCCTTGCCTGTTTATTTAGGCACTTTACAAAACCTAATAATGCTCATGTTTTGCATTAATAAACAATGGTGGCTTTTAAATGAAATGATAAAATAAAACAATCCAGCTTTGTGATTCCTTAATCGTGTTGCATATGGGGCTTTTGTCTTCTAGGCTTTTTTGTCTCTTTTATCCGAACATCTCTTTCTCTCTCTGTCTGACTGGCAGTGAAAGAGAAGTCAGGGTGGGTTTTGGCATGTCTGTCTGTCTGTCTGTCTGTCTCTCTCTCTCTCTCTCTCTCTCTCTTCCTGTATCTTCCTTGCTCTACCCTCCTTCTTTTCATCCCTGCGTCTGCTCGACTGTCTGAAGAAGCCAGTCTTTTGTGCCGTCTCCGATTTGTCCTCCTTATACAAAACAGGATCTCACAAGCTCACCTCACGTCAGACGTCTCTCTTTAGTGTGATATCATTACCATCTCGTGCAGATGAACGTCGCGATGGCTGATGTGCTGATGCACTGTTAATAAGCTCRCATAAAGCTCACGCATATTCTTGACACAGCCCTGACACACCCTCAGCCCACATGCACTCTAGATTAAAAGTAGGAGCGGGGCTAAAACTATTACTCCACAGTGTTAGGAGGAGCTCATGGCATGTCTTAGTAAATCTTCAGGCAAAATCTATTTAAGGTGTGTTTGCAAGGCATGTGACAAGCTCTTCGTCTGTTTTGCTGAAGTGTTTAAACATATATAGTTACACTAGTGTTACAGTTACAATTTGCAAGAAGGCTAATAAGTGAATTCAATTCAATTCTGTTTTCTTTTTATAGCTCTTTTAACAATAGCCATTGTCTCAAAGCAGCCTTACAGAATGTAAAAATTTGAAAAGTTTGAGGGAATATGTATAAATCTAAATGATTAGATAGTCCCTGATGAGAAAGCAGAGGGTAACGGTGCCAAGGAACTCCCTTAGATGGAGGAAGAAATCTTTAGAGGAAACAGACTCGACTGGGGATCCTGTGTGTTAGGAGGCTGGAAGTTTAGTATACCAGGAGAGATGTTTATATGGAGTCCATTTGGTTATTGGAAGCTCTGGTATATAAAACTGTTTGTGGGAATTTCAGTTCAGCATTATCGAGCGACTGCAATCACAAGTCATCAGARAACAGCTGCCAGCATCAGCCAAGTCTTCATGGTCAAGTGGTCCCCAGTCACCACACTCATCCCAAGCAATCTACACAGGACCATCCTGTGCAGTGAGCCAGAGACCTTCATGCAATAAGAACTCCAACCAGAAATATACACAACTAATAGCCATCTAAGTGAGGAGATTTCTATTTGGAACTGTAAGCACAAATTCTAATCATATTTTTTAAGCATTCTTATAATACAACAAAAACAAAAGAATATGTGTTAAATGTGTCTGAGGAGATTCTCAGTCATCCAGGTGGTTATCTGGAAGTTGACTTCTATCTGGTAGGTAGAAACATCCAAGCAGCTTCTTCTGTCTGAGGGAAGTTCACCATATTTGTATCCTACAAGGTCAATATAATCCTCCCCTGTCGGAAAAGGCTTGTTAAGTGAACAATGGTGAAGGTAAGAATAGTAGGGTTGTTAAGAAAAAACAGTAATAGAGGGATTTTAGGAAGAGTTGTTRAGTCCAGTTGACATGACGCATCTCCAAGATATGTTTTCAATAATTCCAAGGTTCTTTATTGCTTTTAGAATTCTTCAGTTGACTCTTCATTTACTAAACTAGAGCTCACCGTACGTGCATAGTCCGTTTCATATTGCTGAATTCTTTGACAACTTTTTCACCAGGCATTTTTTCTTTTTCATTCTTACTTCAGCAGTACTGTATCACCTTTGCTGAAGGTATCCAATACACAAAGGTTTTTATTTCATATAAAATCTCATACCATCAGCTCATACCATGTAGTCCAGGGGTCTCAAACTCAGTTCCTGGAGGGCCGCAGCCCCACAGAGTTTTGTTCCAACCCTGTCCCAACATACATACCATGTAGTTTTCAAATAAGCCTTAATGACTTGTTTAGTTGGATCAGGTGTTTTTAATTATGGTTGGAACAAAACTCTGTGGGGCTGCGGCCCYCCAGGAACTGAGTTTGAGACCCCTGATGTAGTCAGTGTAGAATTCCCATAAACTGCTAAAGAGTCATGTACATTTTGCCTGGAGTCCAAGCGAGCAGATTGTTTTAGTTGTCTTGACATTGCAGGAATGTTCTTCACCATCGTTGAATGACTTTTGGTATTTGGTTGTATTTGTAAGTCAGAACAATGTTTTTATACCAGCACTGCTAAATTTACATGGAACTAATGTTGGCTTAACAATGCAGTAATGTTTTTTTTTTCCCAACCTAAAAACAACACTTACATTTTATTCTAATGAAAGCAATGAAGCAATGGAAGATGTTCTCTATAAGCGACCATTGGAAAGACCAGCTTAGAATTTTGTAGTGTTACATATTTTAAAGCCTCTTATTGTAGCTGCTCAAGCATCAAGCATCAGTCCACCCACCAAATAATTTTTTTTATTCTTAAATGGGCTTTCCACTTGTATTTTACATCAAATTTACATCATAAATCATGCTTTGTTTAAATACATAATAATGATCAATAGAACAAGAAAAAAGGACAATGACTTGTGGGGGAAAAAAAGTTCACCTGCCTTTTGCCAGTCAATAAATAACATATACTCTAATAATACATTATGCTTTATATAATGTATTCCTACATTTATATATATA
>QMIH01001550.1:46043-61846 GCA_003987875.1 Clarias batrachus | reverse complement strand
ACCCCTAGAGGGCGCATTGAAGTGTCTAGGCTTTGTCTGGGACTTCATTTCCCAGATTGCACCTCTGTCACATGTTTGGATTGTAATGACTTGCAGCTTGTTTAGGCATCTGTGTATAAACTGTCCCCGGATTAGCCAAGAATGTCTCACATCTGGTCTGTTTGTTTCGTTCTACGTCTAAGCTACTTGTGTATCATCGTCTGGATTATTTTGTTTTGTTTTTTCCTTCTTGTGTTTAGTTGACTTATTAAAGTCTTCCCATCTGTGCATATGCCATGTCTGCAATCCATCCAATCCTAAAATAAACAAACTTGTAGACGCTCTGCCCATGCAGCCACCAAGGATAAACAAATAAATACAGACACAGATCTTTAATTACTGATTCATGCATGARAGACCCAGACCAATCTGTTTCTGGTTCCTTCTGTGCTCTCAACATGACTGGAAATTTTGCAGTGAAAGCACCATCACTTTGTTAAGGGGACAGTTTAGGGTGTTTTTTTTTCCAGAAATTGAGATGCACATACAGTAAGTACATTACCATAAGTTTATGTCCCTGGAACTAGCTTCAACTGGAACTTGAGCAAGAACCATGAAAGAAACGAGCTACGTTTGTACTGAATACACTGTAATGCTGAAAGATACCAACTCAATGTAGCTCAGTGGGACCTCAGAAGATTCATATGAACCTCAACTGTACTTTGAGGTTTTTTTTTTTTTTTTGCATCGCAAGACACATACATACAAGATCCATCAAGAATGGGAAGACCAGGCAAACTCCATGCAGACAGACCCAGAAGCAGGACTCGAACCCTGAAGAACCCTGAAGATGCAAGGTGACAGTGCTAACCACTAAGCCACTGTGCCGCCATATCCCAAACTGTAATGGTCTATCCACCTTGTCAGAATGGGSATTGCAATGTTTTATGTATCCAACAGGATTGATTTAGAGGAACAATGTTTATGCTTACATGATTAAACCTTATGCTTTCTGAGACATTGTGCCACTTTTACTGCAGTTACCGCATTGTCTATTTTTGCCTATTGTTAAATCTAGGTCGTCGTCTCACACACACTGTGTTCTCAGGCTCTATTTTAGTTTTTCTCATGCTCACCTAATAAATCCCATGCCAAATTCTAAAAATTATTAATAATTACATATGAACTCTAGTAATGTTAAGGACATGAGAAGACGTGTAGGTAGGAGTTTGTTTTGCWAAATGTTTCTCAAAGTATAGCCAGAGATGAACATTAACRATACACACAATATTGTGTGTGACCATCTTTTGTTTCATAAATGTTGTTTTCTTTATGTATGTTGCTGCAGGTCACCAGCATAAATAATTCATACATTCAATTTAAATTATTCAACCAAAAATAACATCTTAGGCAGCAGATCCTGTGACTTCACAAATAACACAAAACTTACTCCACTGTGAGCAAACCTATCTTTCAACAAGCATTCACAATGCTGAATGATACATATATATATATATGTTTATTTATATGCTTATATATATTTATATGTTTATTTATATGCCCCCAACTACCACTTGGCGCAGAAGCCTCTCTACTCCAGGGTGCAGTACCATGGCTGACCCTGCACTCTAACCCCAAATGAAATGCAAAGTAATCAATCTTGTTATAACCCTATGGGAATACAGTAGTGTGTCAATTACTGGTCGGTTGTTTTGTATTGGCAAAAAGAAGCCCGGAGAGAGAACCAGTGGAAAGATTTCTTCACTTGCAGTGCTCTAAGTTTGTGCATGTTAAATGATTGAGGCTGAAAACAACTGTTGAATTCACAAATCAATGCTAAAATAAAAGTTTATTAACMTCTACCACATGTCTCCATCCTCCATAAGAGAACTCTAATAGACTGTCACACTCATTTTCTAACCGCACCGGTTTTGTCATATGAGCTAAAAGAAAGAAAATTACACTTAATAAATATCTTACWAAAATGGCTATCACTAAAAGAGAGTTTAAAAGTGAATTATACCTGATGAGATAACGATAAATATCACAATATCATACATTTTCCAGTTCACTGTCCTTAAAAGCACTATAAAGAATAGCTGGAGCTCTTCTAAACTGCTTTCTGGTCTTTTCATGTGTTCAATAAAATTCACCATGGGATGAACTTAGACAGTGATTCATTATTATTTTGCTTGCCAGCATTATCTGTGGCAGCCATGATTTCCAGATAAAATGACAGATGTTTTTATTCTGAATCATATGACAGAAAGAACTCTATAGGCCCAACTCATCTCTGTCACCTTTCCTTGTGATCAAAGCTTACAATATGCTATGCTTCCCTCTGCTTGCCAAACAAGGCTGGACAGTAAACTYCTTTTTTCTTCACCCCATTGTTGATGACTCAAGCAGCTTGACATCAAACTGGCCAGGTACAACTGTCCATCGGTGACCATGTTGAGCCCTGTAGGACCAGTCATGCCATCAAAGCTGAAGTGTCCAAAATGCTATGTAGTGGCMCAGTTCGTCTCAACTCTGGACCGCACAAAAGGGTACTGGCAAGTACACCAGCAGATATAGAAAAGATGCCATTCAGCACAGAAAACCGCTATTGGCAATATACTGTAAGGTCCTACCTTTTGGCCTGCATACCTGGTTGACATGTTCATCCACTTGAACAGCAAGGAGAACCATGTATACCATCTCCAGAAATCCTTAGAAAAGAAGTACCTCAGAAAAGCTGAGCTAATRGTGAACCTTAAAAGGTGCCACCTGGGGCTGACCAAAGCACAGGACCTGGAATAGTAAATTGGCTGTGGGTTACTGAAGCCCCAGGAAAAATGTTAAGGCGGTACGCACATACTGGACGGCCTCCACCAAAACTTAAGGACAAGCTTGCTAGCGGGTTATTACAGATGGTTTGTCCCTACCTTCTTCCCTGTGGCAGCATGCCTTTCAGATTTACTAAAGAAACGTCAACCACAGAAAGTGCAGTAGACTGCAGAAATAGAGCAGGGATTCTAGCAACTAAAAACATCCATCCTTCAAAACCCCAACTTTGAACACCCCTTTCTGCGTACAGATGTCTCAAGCCCCCTGCTCAGCATAGCACTCTCCAGAGACTTCGATAAAAAGAAGCTCTTTATCGAAGTCTCGGGAGAGTGCGATGCTGAGCAGGAGGCTTGAGGCATCTTTACGTGAAAGAGTATACATTATACATCTAGTATATGAGAGAGAGCAGCACTACACAACAGTAGMGCAAGAGGTCCTTGTCATCAAATGGGCCACAGAGGAGCTACATTACTATCTAATAGTATTGCACTTCATGCTAATCACAGWYYCCTGCGTGAATGGGAAGGGCAAAAATTCAACAACCCTCACATTACCCATTGGTTTCTCTCACTGCATGTTTACTCCTTCTACATCCTGCACCAYTCAGGGCCTAAACACGGTAATGCAGATGGACTTTCCCGACACCACGTGATCCTTGCTACAAGCTTGAAGCTGTGTGTGTGTGTGGGGGGGGGTGCGCTTTGATGGCGGGCCTACAGTCAATGTCTTTGATCATTCACACGCTCCGTGCTCAGCATTGAAACAGAGTTTCAAGTAAAGGGTAAGTTCAGCCCCAAGGCCAGCTCCACTATATGCGTGAATGGGCGGGGGGCTTGTGTCTCACTTCAGACCAATCGAGAGGATTCCCAGACCTGATAATCATACCAAGTAGGAGCCGCCTCCTACGCTTGACCACCTTTGATACAAGGCAGAACAGGTCCATGCTTTCATATTGCTTCCATCAAATTTTGACCCTACCTTCCAAATGTTGTAGCAGAAATCAAGACTCATCAGGCAGGGAAACATTATTCCAACATTGGTGATCCCATGCAAATWATAACCTCCGTCTCCTGATGGTAGCAGACAGGAGTGGCACCCTGTGTGGTCTTCTGTTGCTGCAGCTCATCTATGTCAAGGTTCAACGTGTTGTGAGCTCCGAGACGCTTTTAAACATATCTACCAAGAGTTAACGTTCCCTTCCCATCAGCTCATACCAGAATGTCCAATCTCCCATAACCTCTGGCATCAAGAAGAACCAGAGAACCATTGCTGACTGGATATTTTCTCTTTTTCAGACCATTCCMTGTAAACTCTAGAATTGGTTGAGCATAAAAATCCCAGTAGATCAACAGTTTGGGAAATACTCGGACCAGCCCGTATGGCACCAACAACCATGCCACGTTCAAAGTCATTCCAGCTACCTTTCTTCTCCATTACGATGCATGGKTTACACTTTAGCAGATCGTCTCAACCATTTCTACATGCCTAAATATATTGAAATGCTGCCATTAGATTAGATATGCTGATTAGATATTTGAGTTAATGAGCAGTTGAACAGGTGCATGATTGACCTCAAACCTGCCTTGAAGATAGTTTAGGATTTCTAAATATTGTGCATTGTGTAGACTATATAAGGCATCAATGTAGCTAAAGAAAATTATTTAGCTATATAATATAATGTCTAATATAGCAGGATAGAAAACACAAAAGCAAGACGGTTTGAACATAGAAAGTGAAAGACAAAACTAATGAAAAAGAAACTGGCAGAACCAAAAGTCCAAGCACCAAATGTTTATGTCAAAGCTGTTACAATTTGGCAAAATGAAATAGGAGTTACATTTCACAAAACCAGGATGTTCAAAAAACCGTTTGATGTTTTTGCCCGGCTGTAGGACAATGTCTCAAACAGCATGAAGAGAAGTGTTATTGTTGCTTTACTTCTGTGTGAACTCTCTGGTGTTGTTGGAGATTACCCTGAAAACTCTTCCCACAGTGACCACAAGTATACGGTCTTTCTCCTGTGTGAACGTGCTGGTCTTGCTGGAGATGACAAATATACCCCTTCCCACACTGTCCACAGTGATACAGATTCTCTCCTGTGTGAACGTGTTCGTGTGTCTTAAAATGAACCTCTTGACTAAACCTCTTCCCAGATTGTCCGCAACGATACGACGTCTCTCCCGCGTGGATGCGCTGGTGTTGTTTGAGAGTACTCTGGCGGGCAAACGTCTTCCCACACTGTCCACACTGATACGGCTTCTCTCCTGTGTGAATGCGCTGGTGCTGTTGGAGAGTGCTCTGACAAGCGAAACTCTTCCCGCAGTGTTCACAGTAATACGGCTTCTCTCCGGTATGTACGTGCCAATGTGTCTTTAGATGACTCTCTTGAGTAAAACTCTTCCCACACTGGTTGCACTGGTACGGCTTCTCTCCTGTGTGAATGCGCTGGTGTTTTTGGAGAAGGCTCTGGCGAGTAAAACTCTTCTCGCACTGGTCACAGCGGTATGGCCTCTCTCCAGTGTGGAGGCGCTTGTGCTGCTGGAGGTGATTCCGACAAGTGAAACTCTTCCCACACTGGCCACAGTCATACGGCCGCTCTCCAGTGTGGATGCGCTCGTGCCGGTGGAARTTACTCTGTAAGGTAAAACTCTTCCCACATTGAGGGCAATGATACGGCTTCTCTCCCGTGTGGATGCGTTGGTGCTGTTGGAGATGGTTCTGACAAGTAAACCTTTTCCCACACTGTCCGCACTGATAAGGCTTCTCTCCCGTGTGGATGCGCATATGCTGTTGGAGATTGCTCTGACAAGTAAAACCCTTCCCACAGCGAGAGCAGCAATACGGTTTCTCTCCCGTATGGATGCGCTCGTGCTGCCGGAGATTTCGCGGAGAGGGAAAGCTTTTCCCGCACTGAGTGCAGGGATACGGCTTCGCTCCTGTGTGAGTGCGCTCGTGCTGGGTGAGATTACTCTGAAAGGTAAAACTCTTCCCGCACTGTCCGCATCGATACGGTTTCACCCCTGTATGAATGCGCTGGTGACTTTTGAGAAGACGGCTTTTTGCGAAACTCTTCCCACAGTCTGMGCACCGGTACATCTGGAAAACATCATAAAAATGATTCAAATGATGAGCACAACGACCCGGATGATTTGTGTCTGGCTCCTGAGCAAAAGAAGCACTCTCACGCTAACTGTCCTGCACTTACTCAGCTTGTTACAGCTTACAGTTCGATCCCCACTAGGTTGCCACTGTTGGGCCCTTGAGCAAGGCCATTAACCCTATCTGCTCCAAGGGTGGTGTATCATGACTGACCCTGCGCTTTGACCCCCAGTTATGGTGGGATATGCAACAACAAMAAAAAAAAAGAATTTTACTTACCTTAACTCACTTTTTTTTTTCCCCCAACCACATTTGATCCATAAAGTTGGCGGTTCAGCACCATCAGCACTTTGGTAATGTCTAGCGGGGTGCTTAACCCAGTTCCAGTAATTTCCAAAATCAAGTTTTTTTTGTTTATAAGTGCAGACTGGAGATCTGTATGTACTGCATGTCTAAAAAGTGAGTTTTGCATAATAGCCTCCCTGTTTAAGTGACATGACAGGGCAGTGGAAAATGTCTTTGTCAGCTTTGTAAAATACTCAATAGACAAAAACCTTTTTTTTTTCTCGAATGATGACCCAAATATTTTGTAATAACTCTCGCTATGATGAAGCTATCTGAACACAATGTGCTCCTCAGTATATGGAGCCTTGGACACAGCGGGATGCCCCAGAGTCGGACCAACAAGGTAGGCACCAGACAGCCATCGTGCCGTTAAACACCTTACCCTCACTTGACCCTAATATCAGGATGGTGTTGTACAGTAATGAGCAGCGCGTCTTTATAGTGCGAACCTATTGGGTCACCGATTTATTTAAGAGATGTCAGAGTGAATTTAGGAAGAAATATGGTGTTTGAACGTGGAATTGCCGCTAGTCCCCCTCAATATCCTCGCCGGTAGGTTCAGGAACATGGAGCACCGTATGTCTTTTATTTGCTAATTTGTAAGGTGTTTCAAATTTGCTGTAATATCACATGCTTTATAAATATTCTGGTGTGGGCCCGGAGCTGGAGTTTTCTTGCTGCCTTGCTGTATACAGTATAGAGGAGTGTTTAATAAAAAAGGGAAGAAAAGAACGATCAGACACAGGAGTAAATTGGACCTTTGAGTCAGAGGCAGCAGGAGACTGTTGAGGTTTTCCTGAAGAGCTCTGTCTGGACTCTGGGTTCATTATAAGATGCTGAAAGGATCAGGACACTGGAAGAAGAATGCACAGAATGATGACTGCAGAACCTCTTAACTGAGCAAATTTCAGTTGAACTCACCTTAATGATGTATCATCGCACCTATGAGGAAAGAGCTGGTCTTACACATGGAGCCCTGAAGTGTTGCTGCTTCTTTATTTTCCTTCCTTCTCCTTCCTCTACCTCTTCTTCTCTTTGCTCTTTGAGTTTGACAAACCAGCTTGAAAGTGCATTACCGCCACCTATTGGTGGATTGGAGTGGACTGGCCTGGATACTGTATAATTGTTCTTATCAGCCAGTCTATTTGAATAAAAGCGTCGGATCATTATAGCACAGAAGAGTTTTAAATGAAATGATAAAATGGAGAAACTCCAGCTGTGAATCCTTAAGAGTGCTGCATATACAGTAAGCCTTTTGTCTTTTGTGCTTTTTTGACTCTTTCTATCACAACCTCTCTCTCTCTCTCTCTCTCTCTCTCTCTGTCTCTTTGCTATGGAGTCATTGTTTGTTATGGATTGGCACCCCATGCAGGGTGTACCCCACCTCGTGCCCAAAGTCTCCTGGAATAGGCTCCAGACCCCCTGGGACCCTGTACAGGATAAGAGGTATAGAAAAGAAACAAGTGAATGAATAATAGTTGGATATACGGAACATGCAAAATGTACAGTACATGCTCATTTATTGAGTTACTTTTTAATTACAGATGTTGACTGAACAGGTTCCTAGATAGATGGAATTACAATAATGTAGATTTATCAAGTTTATCCCTAACAACCCAGCCAGAAGTAACATCTAGTAAAACAGTCACGAATTCCACAAGTGATGAGCAGAAACTAGAGACTAGTAATGAGTTCTTACACCATTTCCTATGCACATTTCCTACAACCTTAGCTGGACGAATAGTATATTTACAGTAAGTTGTTGTTTCAAGATTGGGCTAATCAAAGAATTAAAGAATCATAATATGCAAAATAAGCAAGTGAGTAATGGGAAATACCACTGAACTTATTACCCACCCTTGAGGTGTCCCATCATCAGTCAATGGCGCTTCCCTCCATAACATATCAATAATCCTGCTTTGCTTCTTTCTCCAAAACATCCACGACACTCTGCCCATCGTACTCCTTTCCTTCCTGAATTTCCTTGGATAGGATGCCATCAAACACTTTTTTCCCAGCTGTATACTAACCTCTTATTTACCATTCTTTCCATTAGCTCACAGACATGTCACATTAGTGCAGATGGCCTACGGCTTTCTGAGTGATTAGATCCCGTCCTGGTTTTCATATAGTGATGATTACCACCTCCATCCAGGCCACTGGCACTTTGCCCTCCTGCCATATTTTATTAAATAACTGCAGTAACTTCCTCAACCCACGTAAGTGCTTCATCATGGAATAACATACCCCATGCTTCCCCAGAGCGGCCTTTTACAGTCTTTAATAATGCACTTCTTAATTCCTCCATGCTAAATGGAACATTTTTCTGCATTTCATCATTCTCTTTCCTGCGCTAGTTTTCCATTTTGTTTCCTGCCTTCCTCTTTTATTTCTCTGTCAAATTCCTCGCGCTATGAATCACAACAAAATAGTTAGCCGTTCGTTTTCTTTATTCATCACTGACACATTGTTACCATCTGTCTCTACTGGATGGTTCCATTCCCTCTTTTCCCCACACATCTTTTTTTTTCTTCCTATCATCACCCACGCTTCTCTTATTTGTGTTGTACTTGCAATGCGACTTATATGTTCTTCTTTGTCTTGTATTCAATCATACTGTATGTTTAAAGGTCTGGGATCTCATTAGTTTACATTTATATCAAACATGGCATTGCATTCCTTTTGTTTTGCTTTTGGGACTCGATCTCATAGCGGTCCACACAATCCATTGCTTTATTTATATCTATCAGGCATTTCTATATCCACCTGATCTACAGTAGATACCTGCCAATTTCTCCAATAAGGTTTTTCAAATAGCCACCTGCCTCCTAAAACCTCTACCGTTATACATATTTTACCCCACACTGCACTGAATAATGGTCACTGCTAATAGTTCCTAATGGTGCGCTATAATTGGAGACGAATATTAAATCTATCACAGACTCCTTACCTGTATTCGTATCTATTCTTGTGTTACCTTCAATCATTTCAGCATGTTAAATGATTTTCTTCTACCCTATTCCTACTATTCCTTCCCTTCTATCTCCTGAACTTTTCCATCACTTATACTAATTTACAGTCACGGCTTTCGTGTTGTTCTTGGCCGAAAACCATATGGAGAAAGAAGAGCCCTAAGCACCAACAGGCAGCCAGCATGAAGTTGCATTACCAACACCCACTGGATCAGAGTGTGGCGCAGAAGATTGGCAATAAAACTGCACTAAATCTCTTTATACATATTTTCGAAATGCAATCAGGTGCCCATTTACTCTCAGGAAAGTTTCTTGCCCAATGTAATCTTATATTTGGCTTCTTTAAATGCTAATATTAGTTCTCTTCTTTCCTCCTCATAAGCACTACACTCCAATAACACTTCAGAAATGGCTTTGTGAGAGATATGGGTTTACAGTTTAGGCAAGATGTTCCGAATAGTCTTTATATCAAAATAAACCCAGAAACACCTCAGTGGAAGATGCTGTTGACTTCATACTCTCCACCGACAGTAGAGAACCTTATCTCTTATGCTTTTGGCCAGTTTGAATGAAGACACCTGCATGATCAAGAAATATGTGTGAATACGTCTAGAAACAATGGATTTCGTGTATAAATAAATAAATAAATAAGTGATTTGGCGGTAACAACATTTTCAGCGTTGCCTCTGTACACCACCACAATGGATTTGAAATGAAGCAATCAGGATATGATTACATCGACACCTACTGTACCTCTTCGTGATGTGGCTACATCGTGTGAAGGAGCTTTTCTTCATCAAGGAAACAATTCTGCAATCATACACTTTAGGTTTCTTCTGTGATCCCTGACCATTTTCACCAGTTCTCTCTCTCTCTTTTTTTYTTATATAAAAAAAACATTTCTGCTATACATTTGATAGGTCTGTTTTTTTTTTTCTTCCACCATTTCTTACACTAATGATAGCTCCTTCACTGCGTCTGCACAGTAAGTGTTATCCCAGTGGTTCTGGTCAGTGGCAACTGGACTTGCTCCATGCTTCATTAGGTGTAACTGGCTGTATTGATCTGTATACTAAAGGAGACGTTTTATGTTACTTTCTCTACATTCCACTAATGTTGGCTGATCTAGACATTAAATACTAAAACTGAATTTAGGTTCATTTAGCTTAAATGATCTAACTTAAATTAGCCTTAGGGTCTGACGATTATAAATAAAAGATAATTGAGATCGAATGATTACTGCGCTGCATTCCTTTTTTCACATTACTGTTCTCACTGTGTGTCGAGATTAGAAATCTATTACATCCTTATACTTTACTGCAGTGCGCCTTCATCCCTCATTAAACTCCCYCTCACCCAGGCCGTGGTATTTATCTCCATGGTCAAAAATCCCTCTCCGTTTTATTAAAAGTTGAATAAATGCATTAAGATTCCAAAGTCAATGAGTTGTCATGGTAAATAATTGTGATGTTTGCAGTAATCAATCAAGCGGTTCTACTTGCTCCTCTGTACCGTTCAATTTTGAAAGCTTATTTAAGGAACTAACTTCAATAACTCTGAATTATTGCTCCTGATTTCACTTTCCAGCTCAGACATGAATCATGTTTCCATCAGTGACGAAACCTACTTTTATAAAGACACACTTGGTTCTAAAGATGTTGAGGTGAAAGAAGGTACATAAAAATACACACAACATCTGTGCGTCTTGTCTTCCACCTAAGGATGGGGGCGTCGCCGGTTGAGTACCTTTATACTTTACAACTCATATTGGGTTGTATAAAAAAGCATTCTTATTTATATTTTTAAAAGAAAACGACATACAACTACTTTACAGGATTTAATCAACTTTGTTCACAGACAAACATGCATTCACAATTAGTGTCTAATTGAGTATTACTAATGTAAGTAAGGGTCAGGCGAGGAACAAACAACACAAGCTGGGTCGGATCAAAAGACCAAACAAATAAAAAAAAAACAAAGAGGCAAAGAGAACATACACAAGGCTTGTGACCCAACAGGTGAGAAACACTGAGAGTGTTATACTGTGCTGCAAGTGTTAGACCCAAGTCCACATGTTGGCTGGATTATGGATGGACCCGAATTCCTTCTTCAGTGACATGAAAATACAAAAACACACCAGCTGGTGGTGATATAACCCTAATGATAAAACCGTAGTGACCAATCAGGAGCATGAAAAAGCGATCACTCATACTGAATGCTCCTACAAGACTAAAATGCAGTTTTCCCTGTTTATAATGAAAAGTGTGAACTTCAAAATGATCTCCAGGATTTCCAAATTATTTTCAGTGACCTTAAACAAGATGAAAGATTAAAACACAGGAAATCACCTAATTAAAAAAATAATTAAATACCCATGTATGTGTGGGCTCCGCCTTAATGCTCAGAATCCTGTATATATACACTAGAGTGTGTGTGTGCGTTACTGACATTATTATTTTTTATTAAGCTACTGTAAACAAAAGCGACCTTAAACTTTATATCCAACCCTCACTCATGTCCCTCGGGACCCCGGTCCTGATACAGATTTGTCCTTTTCACCAGGTCTAAAGAAAACATGTGGTGCCCTTCCTTGGTTTGTATTTGTTCATTCTGAATTATGGATTCATATTCATTCAAGTCACATCCGTACAATGCATAAAATTAAATAAATAACTTAAAAGGTAATAAAAAACAATCTTAAATGAAAATTCACAACAGCTCAGAAAATTAAAAAGAATTTAAAAAAAAAGCCAAAATGTTACCATAAAAAGTGTGTGTGTGTGTGTGTGTGTGTGTGTGTAAAATGTCCTGTATACTCACGTTAACTTTGTACAAATTTTAGACAGTGTCCAAAGGGGTGGAGCCTAATTTGTATTTCTAATAGAATTTTGTTGCAGTCGCTGTTGCTAGGCAACAGCAGGGCAACGGATACCAAAAGCAAGGCAATATGTATAATAGTCATCGGTCTGACTTAAACGACATTGTTTAACTGTTAAACATGAAGTACAAACCAAACGTCAAAGTGTTCCGCCCTGTTGAGGAACATGATGATGATGATGATGATGATGATCACTACCAGGTGTTTAAACTATCAAAACAGTGTCACTTCAAGTAGCACTTGTTTATTGTGTGTGATTTTCAGTATAGAATGTGAACAGGAAGCAGCGTTCGCTGGACTCCGCTAGTCAGATATCTAAACGCGACACTAACCAGTGAACCATTGTTTAATACATCACTGTACGTCATACCAGCGGATATTTACAAGCAATGCCCCGAGTAAGCCGGCCGACGTCAGGTCGAATACTGCTATGATGTCATACTATAATAATCAGGTACATGATTGGCTGATGAACGTAAGCTCCACCCTTTTCGACCTGAAACTTCAAACGGTARCTGTAAATAAACTTCAATGAGAACAGCATCCAGATGTTTAAAATCAGGAAGTAAAATACTACACAAACACACACTATACACACACACACACATGTACACACTCTTCACTGTCTATTTACAGCAGCAGAAGAGTGAGCAGGACTCCGGAGGATCCGGGCTCTGGAACTTTCCCGATGTGGGCGTGTCCACACACTGAGCGATGAACATGTGCAGGTCTGACATGTGAGGAGCCTCCTGGGCTTGTTGCTATGGAAACAAACACACACACACGTAAAACTACAATGCATGCCTTCATCAAACCTTACATGTGTGATATATAATAGTACACGGGTAGTGATGTATCAACTACTGACTCTGTGATCCTTACCTCACTGCCTCACTCACTGCCTCACTGCCTCACCCTGACGACCTGCCTCACTTATTCCTCATACACTCATCCACTCCATACTTTTCACAACATTTCCAAAAACAAAAATGCTTTTCCCCCTAAACCACTTCGCCCCCCCTACCCCCCTCCCAAGACTATTTTTTTCTCTTTTTCAAAACAAGACCTTTTTTTCCCTCCAAAACCTTTGAAGTTCCCTTATCGATGAAGAAAGTATCCATGTATCTAAAAGGTTCTATGAAGTAGTAACATTCAGTAACTTTACTCTCTCTGCCCCGTATCCGTCTGTCCCTCTGACTCACGGTGATGGTGTCGTAGGCGCCGGTGATGAGGGCGATGAAGAGCGACAGCACCATGTAGATGAAGAGCGAGATGAAGGTGTAGAGGTAGAGCTGACTGAAGAGCCACACCAACGTGCTGCTGCGCTCCACCTCCGAGAAGGTCACGAACATGTCGTCTCCGTTTATCAGCGAGAACAGGCACTCTGACACCGTGGACAGGGAGCGGAACTGACACACACACACACACACACACTGTGAACTCATTGTGACAACTCACACTAGAGTCTTATAAATCACTGAGAATTTGTTCCATCACATGTACGTGTGTGTGACATTAGTATATTAGTGTGTGTGTGTGTGTGTGTGTGTGTGTGTGTTACTTTAGCATGGTACGGGCCGAGGACGATCCAGCCGCAGAAGCAGTAGCCCATGTAGATTGCAGCAGCGCAGCAGCAGAAGCGAATGACGTTTGGAAACGCAGCTCTCAGGGTCACGATCAGGATCTGCGCGCACACACACACACACACACACACACACACACACACACACACACACACAGTATGTGTTAACACCTGAGATTTTCTCTACCTGTTAAACTTGTACTTTTCTGAAACTTACGTTATATTTCTGGAAGAAGCTGAGGTAGCGGATCACTCCCACCCACACCAGCAGCGTGGACGTGCCCATCAGGATCCCACACACGTCATAGGACGCCAGGTTCTGCAGTACCACACACACACAAACACACACACACACAGTCAAAGGAAAGGATTCTACAATATATTTAACACACGGTTCATTTCTGTGTGAAATCTTAATTCTTATTACTACCAATCCCCCCACACACACACACACACACGCACACACACTTGTACTTTGTGTGTGCCATGATTTCAAAGAAGAATAACGATAATAAGACACTGGAAACTTTATGAAATGTAAAAGAAAGAAAGAATTTGACCTGCAGTTCCTGGTTTGAACACTGGGTGTCACTGTTGCTAGGATAATTTAACTCCCTCTCCCTTATTCACCCTCATTCCTCTCTGAAGTCTCATCATTGTGGGGATACACCCTGGATGGGGTCCTTCTGACCTCTTCTTCTTCTTCTTTTTTTTTTAAATAAGGAAACTGGTGTGTGTGTGTGTGTGTGTGTGTGTGTGTGTGTGTGTGTGTGTGTGTGTGTGTGTGTGTGTTTACCTTGGTCTCAATGCCGATCTTGATGAAGGAGGCGATGATGGTGAGAACGTCGCTGATGATGATGAGTAAATACCAGCCGTTAATGAACTCCAGTCGGTCTCCCCAACACACACTCTGGCCCAGGGACTGCCGGAAGAAACGCACAAACTCCTACACACACACACACACACACAACACACACACAACACACAACACACAACATAAATAACATCTTGACACTTCATCCATCTATTCATCTTCTATAACTCCATAATCCATTAATCTATGTTTATACCATCCCTCCATCATCCTATTAATCTAAATCCACTCCTCTATCATTTCCTCCACCCAAAATTCTCATTTCATTCCCCCTGTCATTCCTTCTCTTCATCTTCACTATTTTATCTCTCCATTCCTGACTTCTTAAATCTTCTCTTAATCCAACACTTTATTTATCTAAGSCTATAGTATGGCTACAAATCACTTCGTCTGTCCCTCTCTCTCTCTCTCCTTCTCTCTCTCTTCACCCTTCATACATTTTGCAGGATGATTCCTCGGAGTATGGATCGTCCACACAGGGCCAGAGAGAGGCCGCACACTATCGCCACCAACACGTCAAACGCCACCCGCGTGAAGTTCTCCTCTAACAGACGGACAGAGAGACAGAGAAAGGGACAAAAAGAGAAAGAGAGAAAAAGAGAGGGGAGAGAGAGAACTGTATTCATTTAATTAACAACTACAAATACCAGTCTAGAGTTTCCTGGAAGAATTCAATGCGTAAATTGTATGAAATTCAACACTGAGCGATTGAGGGGCCAAGCACTTTTTGATTAGCATTAACATAAAAATCTAATAAATAACTGCGATCCGAATTTCATGATGAAAAAACCGTGTTCAAAAGAAAAAAACGTATTCAAAAGAAAAAAAACAAGAAAAATTGGGAGCTGTTCCATTTTAAAATGGCGACTTTGTTCTTGAAAAATTGCAAACTTGTTTCATGCTCAAGTCTCAAGCCTGTATTTGTTCTCTGGAAAACTTGACATTTTTAAGATACACAATATAAGGCAAAAGTGTGTGTGTGTGTGAAAGAGAGACAATGACTGTGTGTTCTTACTGTGTCCAGACACGCTGGGATCCCTGCACTCCCTGATGACGGCCTGGTTACGCAGACTGATCTTCACTTTCCCACTGTGGGCTCTGTTATCAAAGAGGATCTGTGAGCGCACACACACACACACACACACACACACACACGCATACGCACACACGCATACACACACACACGCATACACACACACACGCATACACACACACACGCATACACACACACACGCATACACACAC
>QMIH01001550.1:15319-44141 GCA_003987875.1 Clarias batrachus | reverse complement strand
AGAGAGGGAGAGAGAGAAGGAGAGAGAGAGGGAGAGAGAGAGGGAGAGAGAGAGGGAGAGAGAGCGGGAGAGAGAGAGAGAGAGATGTAAGCCCAAAACATGCATGGCAGGAAATACATCCCAAACCTTGATATTTCAATCCTATAAAGAGGTAATTAACTAATTAATTAACAGTGCAGATTTAATTTGTAGCCTCACACAGAGCTCTGATGTATAAAACGTTCGCTCGCCTCCGCAGAGGAAATGAGAAGCAGGAGGATTACCGGTCATGACGTGAGGGTCGATGTTGAAGGTGTCGTTRACCGGGTCGATGGTGCCGTTCTTATAGTAGTGCTGACACAGGTAGAGGGCGCTGCTGTTCACTCCCGAGCCCATGACGTAGGCGTAGCGGCCCACAGCGTTCTCAGGAAGAGTCAGGTACTGACAGAGAGAGAGAGACGGGCTAACTGAATACARTTAATAAAATAAAACTAAATGTTGTGCTTAATGTAGTTTTATTCATCTTAACTCACCTACACAGTGACTTACACTACTAGGAAGTAGTAGTGTGAGAGACACAATGTGTAGGGTCAGTTCACTTTACAGTGGAACCTCGGATTGCGAGTAACGTGGTTTACGATTTTTAATAAATTTTTAATCGGGAACCGAGCAAGTATTAGTTTATGAGCGCCGAGCGTCACTCTCTCACCTTTTCACACACCCTCCCCCATGGCTTCGCAAACACACAGAAACTCTGCTCGTCTCTTACTTGTATAATCAACATCTCCCTCTTTCTTTTAGTCTCTTATGCGTGTGCGCACGTAATTTGACACCAACACACACACACACGCACACTCAGACACTCTCTCGCCTTTTCACCCCCTCCCCGGCTTCACAAACACACAGAAACTCAGCTCTGTCGCGATTCTTTTCAAAGGTAAGGTGCTGGTTCATTTGGGTTTTTTTTTTTACTTCACAGCAGTGATTCCGTTAGTATGCGCTGATGCCAGTGTCAGAGAGATTTCTTTTTTTCCTGTTAAAACGGTGTTTCCGTTGTGTGTGTGCGTGTGTGTGTGTGTGTGTGTGTCTTTGTTGTGAATCTTAAAAAGCGAGGTGGGACGAGGGAGGAGGAGTGTTACTGCGTAAAACGAGGCGAGGGCATGGACTAATTCCACACACACACACACACACACGCACACACGCACACACGCACACACACACACACACACGGCGCTTGCGCGCACCAACGGAAACGCTTATCTGTCGGGATTCATTCATTTGTACTTTTTTTTTTTAAAGGTAAAGTGCAGATTAATTTGTTTTATTTTCATTTTACAGTTTGTATTAATTATTTTTATGTATTTATTTCTGGGGGCTGTGCAACGACTAATTTGAGTTTTCATTATTTCTTATGGGAAATGACGATTTGGTTTACGAGTGTTTTGGAACACGAGCCCACTTCCAGAATGAATTATGCTCGTAATCCAAGGTCCCACTGTATTTCACAAAAATCAGACATATATTGTGTTAAACTGCAGCACATGTGTCAATGTCAAATCTGAGTGATCTTTTTACAGAGTGTTTATTTGCTCCTTCTCCTGGCTCAGGAATGTAACTACAGGACTTTAATATGAAATCTGAATCCTGTTACAAACAAATTATTAAACAATGGAGTCATTAAAGCTGACATGCTAGTTCCTCCAAATAAAACAATCTACAAYGGAATACACATGACACATATTCTATAAAGGAAACTAGGAGAATTGAACTCCGTCTCCTGTGTACCTGCTCTATGGCGTAGTTGATGTGCCGATAGACGTCACTCTGTGTGTGTAGGGCGAACTCGTCCGTGTCGTCCTGATAGTCCTGCAGGAAGAGATGCCTGAACGAGTCCGTGTTCTCATCCTTAAACATCACCACCATCTGGTTACTCAGACCAAACAGCACCAACTGCAGAGAGAGAGAGAGAGAGAGAGAGAGAGAGAGAGATTAGACTCTTAGAAACATTTAGCATTTCACACTTTTCAGGTTCTTTTGCGCAACACAGTGGAAGTTCATAGTGGAAAAAAGTTCCAAAATGGAACAACAAATAGAAATCACGAAGCTTTCATTTATGTCAGAGGCCAGTATCTCAGGAATGTTTAGAGCTGAAAACGTACAGTGTACCATCTCGCTTTGATTGGTGCGAGTTCTCAGCTGGAGTGTTTTTCATGGTAATGTGTAAGCTGAACACAGCAGTGCTGATGTCAGTAAACAGGGGTTCAGGTTTCAGCTAAATATTATACAACACACAATAAGACCTGAAGCCTCCCAAAAACAACTGGGCACTGAAAAAAATATATACGTTTTTGTTTTAGTCTGGAAACATCAAATCAAATCAATATCATGATAAATGGAACAGTTCAGCTCGATTATGATTTATTTATTTTTTGCCCTTATAGCTCTTGTACTGAAAATATGCCCGACTATTAAAGCTGGGACATTTTCTTTTAATGAATGAGTTCTCCTCTATGTTGCTTCCATAGTGGAGTCATGTGACCACACACATGGAAAGGGGATTGTTCATTACATGAACACATAYTTAAATACACATGCACGTAACACATAACATCTCGAGCGCGCCGACACCTGCAAGGTGACGAGGATGATCTTCAGCAGCTGCAGCGCCAGCTTGTACGGTTTGCGGCCCTTGGCGTGGTATTTGTCACACGGGCTCATGAAGAAGTACTTCAGCTTCCTGCGCAGAGCCTCTTCCTCCGCCAGGTCCAAGCTCTCGTCCTGCGCCGCTTTACGCAGGGACGCCCCCTGGAGGTCCAGAGACGGACGGACGCCGTGACCTCCATCGCTGAGGTCGACGGGACTGGGGTCAAAGGTCACGGTGGTCAGCAGTCTCTCCTTCTCTGTAACAGAAAATAGAAATGATAGAAAGAGAGTGAGAGAGAGAGAGAAGGACAGAGACCAAAAGATAGAGAGAGAAAGACAGAGAATGGGACAGAGAGACAGACAGTCAGGGAGAGACAAATGGAGAAAGACAGGCAGGCAGACAGAGAGACAGACAGTGAGAAAGAGAGAGAGAGACAGAGCGACAGACAGTGAGACAGAGAGAGAGACAGACAATGAGAAAGAGAGAGAGACAGAGCGACAGACAGTGAGACAGAGAGAGAGAGACAGACAGTGAGAAAGAGAGAGAGACAGAGCGACAGACAGTGAGACAGAGAGAGAGACAGACAGTGAGAGAGACATAGAGGCAAAGAGACAGACAGACAGACAGACAAAGAGACAGACAGAGAGAAAGACAAAGAGACAGAGAAACAGACAAAGAGACAGACAAGGAGACAGACAGACAGACAGACAAATAAAGAGATAGAGAGACAGACAAAGAGACAGACAGACAGACAAAGAGAGAGAGACAGAGAAACAGACAGAGAGACAGACAAAGAGACAGACAAGGAGACAGACAAGGAGACAAATAAAGAGATAGAGAGACAGACAAAGAGACAGACAGAGAAACAGACAAAGAGACAGACAAAGACAGACAAGGAGACAGACAGTCATGGAAACAGACAGACAGACAAATAAAGAGATAGAGAGACAGACAAAGAGACAGACAGAGAAACAGACAAAGAGACAGACAGACAGACAGACAAAGAGAGAGAGAGAGACAGACAAAGAGACAGACAGTCATGGAGACAGACAGACCGACAAATAAAGTGATAGAAACAGACAAAGAGACAGACAGAGAAACAGGTAGACAAGGAGACAGACAGACAAATAAACAGACAGAGACAGAGACAGGAAGCACAAATGAAATAAGTCATAAACTGATGATTAAATGATTCTCCTCTATCACTGTATAATCTACAGTCACATTTATATAAATGATATTAATATTACAGAGATGATTTATTATTTCCTCAGGTGTCATGAACTGATGTATCTACTCACAGTGATGGTGATAATAATATGAGAGAGAGACTATAGAGATGATAATAAATAAATGTATAAATAACTGAATAAAGATCTGATGAGAGTGATAAACACACCCGAGTCCTCCTCTCGTACCGGATGCTGGTGTGTTGATAAAGAGGTTGCCATGCAAACGCGTTACGACTTTCAAGCTAATTAAACCTTAAAACAACTAGTAACAGATAAATAAATAGATAAATAACTCTTTATAAATAACACAACAGTCTGAGCTGCAGAAGTGACCAGACCGCGCGCGTGTCGGACTTCTCCATTACAGCCCAGACGTCAACACAGCCGAATAACAACCAGCGCTTCCGGGTTAGTCACGTGACCGCCCAGCACGTGACCCCGACCGTATCGATCAGATCGCGCGCACAGAGCAGTGTGAGGGCCTTGTTCCGTGTGTGTAGTTTATTGAGTGTTATGTTGAAGTGAGAGAGGAACACAGATGTGATTAAATATAGATAATATATATATCAGTGCATTTTTATGTCTACATTGGTGGCCCTTCATATAATGACTACTGTATAAAGTATAAAGAAAAGCTAAAGTCATTAGGACCAGGAAAATCTCCTATTTTTTATTTAATAATTCACTGATATCTTGTAAATAATCATCACATTTACACAAGACTTTCATGCTGCAGCGTTCCTACTAAGCCTTTTTGTCACTCACTTATCGTCTATACCACTTTATCCTGTATACGGCGTCGCGGGGGGCCTGGAGCCTATCCCAGGAGACTTGGAGCACAGGGTGGGATACACCGGGGACAGGGTGCCAATCCATCCGAGGAAACACACACACACACACACACACACACACACACTATGCAAATTGGGAATGCCAATTATCTTAATCTGCATATCTTTGGACTGTAGGAGGAAACCGGAGAACCCAGAGGAAACGCACCAAGCACGGGGAGAACATGCAAAATCCATGCACACAGACCCTGACGTGGGAAACGAACCTGGACCCTGGAGGTGTGAGGATGCAAGGCTAACCACTACACCACCATGTTGCTGCAATTGTAAAATAAAATAAACATAATTTATATTTATTACATTTTTTTGCCACTTCTGACAATTCAACTTCAGACACTTGGACTCCAAATCATATATATATATATATATATATATATGCCTCTTTTCTGACGGCCCCATAATACTAACATCATAGTAGGAAACATAATTCTACACATTGTTGCCATGATTAGATTTCAGTTTTAAAATAAGGACACGTGTGTGTATACTTTTGTTTGTGTGTGTGTATGACAATGCTCTTACCTTCACTATTAAAAATAGCTCTGGTTCCAACTGTTGGTTTCTTTTAGCATGCAACTGCACTGAGTGAAGAAATCATAAATCGAGATGACTTAAACACTCGGTGAAGTTACATGCTAAAAAAAAAAAAATCAACAGTTCAAATAAGGTGTTTTACTTTGATGATGCAGCCTGATCATTTGAAATGGCGATTTTGTATTTTTTTTGGTATAATGTTATATACACTTAAATCTAAACCTGTATACACTGTAGTTTTATATACTGTAGCTTCTACATGAGTATAAAGCAAGTACAAACATGCACGGATACTGTACACCACAAATCACGTGACAGATGTTTAATGATGTACACAATTTGCGTTTAATGTAAAATCTTCACAGCAAACAAAAAGAAAGTTACATCAGCACCAGGATAAAGTCTCTCATGATAAATAATAAACAGTACGATAAGCAGAAACATTGAAAGAGAACACGCAAACAGAAGAGCACTGACCCACTGACCCAACACCTGGTAATCATTTACACACACACATATGACCCGTCCCTGGACGGGTTCTCAAGGCGCTTACGCTGTAGACGAATGAGGCAATAAGTAAGAGTTTTATTTGTTTCGGTTCCTGCTTGTGGTTTTAAATCAACCACAAGGAGCTGTAACAGTTTCTCTTGTGTCAGTATTTTGCATTGTTTAATAATAGCAATAATAGTGTAGTAATATATTCACACTCACTCTAAAGAGGTTTCACTCACAGAACTCACACACATTTTTTTTTTGTAAACTGCATTTTTTTGACTCTCTATCAATCCCAGAAATTCCCTCATGTTCAACCACCTGATGTTGAAAATTATTGACCTGATTAACTCTGTAAAAAACACACACACACACACACGCGGCGCTCCTCGTCCTCGTGCCTCTCTACCTCCCGTCCAGCTGCTTGTCCCGGGCGATGACGGCCTCGTCGAACTTGATCATGAGCGTGGTGCCCTTGTGCCAGTGCGCCGTGACTTTGGCGGGGAAGCCGCTGTGCGTGAGGAAGGCCTCCACCATGCCGGCGGTGAAGGCGGCGCAGTTCAGCGTGCTGTTCTCCTTGGGCACGGATATGAACGTGTTCACCAGCGGCTCCTTCTCGATGATGTAGTAAGTCTTGTCGTCGTCGTTGGCCTGCTCCAGCTTGTCCGCTTCCTTACCGAACAGAGACTTCCACACGGACACCTACAGAGGAGGAAAAAAAAAAATCAGTTCATATTTAACAGATTCGTTATTCAGTACAGTTAAGGGATATTTTGTTTAATCTACACTCGATTTGTGTCCTACACTTTGGAGATCACTTTAACCTTTGTTGAAGTTAAAACATCAACAGTAAAAACCAGGGCACGTATTTACTAAGTGTCTCAGAATCACTCCAAGGAATCGAGCTCAAAGTTAATTTAAGACTAAAAATATTCCTAGCTCAGAGCAGGACATAAAAGTTCTTTACAAAGCTTCCTACTCTTACTTTCAGCRAGGAGTAGGACTGCTCCTAGGAAAGCATGTGACATCACAGTTTACGCTACACATTATAGTGCATGTTGTAGTTTCAACAAATTTTTGTAGTTTGAAACAGTGGAAAAGCGAAATGGTAAAATCAGCGGCAGTTGTGAAAGCTTTATGCTCACAGACAAAACTTATGTGACCCGTGCATGATGTTCTCCTAATCAGATTGCTTCAATCACAACAGTTTAAAGCCCCTATAACAGAACTGTGTAGGATCGTCATAATCTGATCATAATGAGACACGGGCGAGAGGGTGAGAGCGTTTTGCTTGCGGAGGAGGGAGTAACATGTAAAGAAATAATTAAAGGAAAATTCTGCCCTACTCTTAAGTGAGTGGAGGCAGTTTGTGAAAGCATCAACGCCACCTGTCAGTTTTGTAGCACGTACCCCCCTGACTCGCATAACTACGGGAGGATGGAGAATCCACATGGCATGTGTGTGGAGACTTTTGGGACACGACACACAGGAGAAGTTGGTGGTATCAAAAAGTTTCGAGGCTAGYTTTGAACCACACCAACAGGTGGCAGCACAAAGCTACACACATAACGTTCATAAGTCAGCGTGCCAAAAGACCTCGTCCTGTGTACATGGGGAGCCGCGCGACTGGGGCTATTCTGACCATGTGACCATGTTAACACGCTTGCTATTTAAATTTACATCATGCAGATCCCCCTTTTCCAATGCAACTTACATTTTTATCTCTTTGTACATCCTAACAGTTGTGGGATAAAATAATAAAACACACCTATTTCACTATTACATTTTAATACAATTGTTTGGAATGCTGGAATTAAAGTTACTGTATAGAGTTTTACAAGAGTAATACTCATTCCGAGTAGCTATTTATATTTTAACATTGTGAAAATTTAAAGAGCCCAAGAGTGACACGTTGGTGGTGGGGGTTTGATCCGCCGACCTTAGGAACCTTGAACACTGAGCTACCCCTGGTATTTCATCATGGACAGCAAGTTAGAACAAAGAAAGGATTCTAAATTCTGCGTGAAACTGGGCACATCTACCGAACAGGAACGTCTGAAGTAATCCGGCAAATTTGCTGTGATGCTGCAAAGAGTCGTTTGAGCTGACACTTTAGGAGGAGAAGAGCATCACTGGAAGACGACAAGCTTCAACAAGATCAACCCCTGAAAATGTCAAAGAAACCCGTCCATGATGATCGTCTGAGAACAATCCACGACACTGCTGCCGCTGTCGATGTGTCGATCCTCGGTGTGATTTGAACATGAGCCGTGTTGCTGCCGAGTTCGTMCCCAGGAGCAGAAGGAACATCACGTCGACGTCTGCCGAGAACTCTCGACGAACTGAGCTTGTAAACAGATCTCGAAACCACCTTGTGTGCATGTGTGTCAGTGATMATGCAGTGGTGTAGTGRGGATGATGATGATGTATTCACGTGCCTTGATGAAGAGCAGGATGTTCAGCACTTTGGTCTCCCTCTTGCCGTTCTTCTCCCTCAGCACCAGCAGGTCGAGCAGGGACGCCCCCACGGCTCGGCCCATGTCCGCCAGGCGCGCCTGCAGCTCGGACACCGAGTACACCCGGCTCTGGCAGTACTGCACCATCTCCGAGAAGAGCAGCGCGAACGCGCTCAGACTCACCTCCGTCCTGGGCCGAGTGAGAGAGCGCTCCAGCACCGCAGACTTCCCCCTGGTGAAGCGGGTGTCCATGGTCCTGTCCGACAACAACAAACAACAACAAACAACACAGGGTTACTGACTGCTGAAAGTTTTTAAATTATAACAACATCATTATTTTTTTATTATCTAAGAAACGCTCTACTAATTGTTTACAATTCCTCCATATGATCTACAATCCTTCTGTTAAATCTCCCTTAACAACCAAAACCCAAAACGAACCAGTTCCGTTAACTCCGGGGTTTTTTTTTATTCTACGTAATCGCTTCGAGTCGAGTCGAGTCTGGTGTCCTACTGCCCCCTACAGGCCTGGAGTATTGGAATATTCCCACTAGATTAATCTGCTTTATAAAGCTGTGAACTATATGGGCTTTAGTGCTGACCTTTTTTGTTTGTTTGTTTTTCGTTTTCTTTTATGTTTTGTCCTCATCTCTTTCATGATCACCCTTTTATTTCATGTTAAATGTTTGCTGTGGGTGTGAAGGCCCTCTTGTTCTTGTTCTTCTAAATATTTTTTTCCAGCATCTGGGGCTTTTGGACACACTTAACATGCTTAAAAWTTTTTTTAAAATTATAAAAAATCAGCAGATAGGTTGGTATCTGCTGCCATTAGGCACGTGGTCCTCACACAGTTTTTTCCTGCATAGCTCATACACACTTTCATGCATGTATATGAAACCCGGTACACATTTAGAGCTCACTGAGCCAAAAAACTTTCACACTGGGCTCAACTCATCAGGAAGTCCATTATTTGGGTCATTTGCAAAGCACACCCAGTGGATTTTTGATMAACTCTTTCTAGGGGATTTATACGGTCGCCAACAAACCGGGACCATGTGATCTCAGTTCATTGAGAATGAAAAATTTTTGATATCTCATGACGATGCCTTAAACTTATGCTGAAAAGTAGTTAATAACTTTCTGTGTGACAATTTAATGAGTGACATCACATTGAGTGACATCATAATGTGATGCTTTTTTCCAGCATCTGGGGCTTTTTGGAGGTCTAAACAGAAAATGAACCCTTTTCTAAAATTATGTCATAATGGTAGTGGTACTTGTATGTGCCCTTTCAATGCATGTGCCCATTGTGTTGTCTTTCTGGTGCATCCAGGTGGCGATGGCAAAGGGTGCTTGGGCCCGCTCATCATTGCTTGCAACTACATATTTTTTTGGTGTTGTTAAAAATCAATACAAATATAATTTAAGAAAAGGGTTTTACAGCTGTGGCCAAAAGATTTGAGAATGACACAAATATAAAAAAAAATTCTTAAAAGTCTGCTGCTTTGGTGTTTTTATATCTTTTTTAAAAATCAGATGTTAGTATGTTTTATTTGCTTAGTCGTTCATTYGTGTCTGACTCTTCGTGGCCTCATGGACCATACCACGCCAGGCCTTCCTTGATGCTGTCCATGGGGTTTTATTGGCAAGGATGCTGGAGTTGGTTGTCATTTCCTTCTACAGGCAATTTGGGAATGCTAATTAGCCTAACCTGTGTCTTTGGACTGTGGGAGGAAACCRGRAAKAATTCAAAGGAAAACCACYAAACACARGGAGAACATAGATACTCCATGCACACAGATCCGACACAGGAATCGAACCCACTACCTGGAGGTGCGAGGCGACAGTGCTAACCCCTAAGCCACTAGTTCACCGTTTTTCCTTCCTTAGATCACTTTTGGTATGTCTTGGCCAATGCAGACCAAAGAACATCCCACAAGAGCTGCAGTTTTCATCTCAATTTGTCCCTTCTCACAGTACCTCCATTTTTACTATCTTGTTACGATGGTGGCTGGAAGTGGGCGGGATATATTAGACAGCAAGTGAACATTTTTTTCTAAAGTTGATGTGTTGGAAGCAGAAAAAATGGGTGAGCATAATGATTTGAGCATAATGATTTTGACAAGGGTCAAATTGAGATGGCTAGAGGACTGGGTCAGAACAGCTCCAAAACTGCAGCTCTTGCGAGAAGTGCTAAATACCAAACACCATAGTGCTAAACGCTATGCCACTGTGCG
Source organism: Clarias batrachus (assembly GCA_003987875.1). Lineage (NCBI taxonomy): Eukaryota > Metazoa > Chordata > Actinopteri > Siluriformes > Clariidae > Clarias > Clarias batrachus. The sequence continues at coordinate 33,716 of QMIH01001550.1, read as the reverse complement.
ATTCACTACGCCATTCTGTTTTCATCTATGTACTTATAAGACTGCTAATTTAAATATAGGCAGCACAGTGGTGTAGTGGGTGATGAACGTATGAAGGTGGTTTCCTAGAGAGGTTATATTTATCAGCCAGGTTTTAAAAAGACATTAAAACACCCTCACTGTGCACAACCTTCATTTTATTTAATAGTTTATTCAACTAAAGTTTAAATCCTGAACTTGTGCAACTGTGACCATAATAAAGTTTATATAAAAGTATGTACCCTCCACACACTCTCTCTCACCATTCACCCACACATACACAATCACTCACTCTCTCACTCACTCTATCTCACTCTCTCTCTCTCTCACTCACACACACACACACACACACACGGCACCGCCTCGTTTTCGCGCGAGTTTGCTGCCGTTGGGCGGGGCCTCGAACAAGCGCTCTGACTTCCGATTGGACCGAGCTCGTACTCCATTTCCGGTCGGGTCTATTGCGCATGCTCAGTGACCCTGCGGAGTAAAAAAATCTATCTAGTGATATTTTAAAATGGCCCCCACCACAGAGGCTCGCGCTCCGGCGCTTTACCTTCTTTTTTGATAGAGCGAGACAGAGAGAGATAGAAGAAGAAGAAGAAGAGAGAGAGAGAGAGTGCGAGAGCGCGAGAGGGAGAGAAGAAGAAGAGGAGGAGGAGGAAGAAAAATAAAGAAGAAGGAATTAAGTCTCTGAGTGAACTCTCCGGTCGGTTAGAGTTTGTTTTACGGACTAGCTCGTTAGCTAGGCTAGGCTACATGTTTACTTGGCCGGCTAGCTCGCTTTAAAAAAAAAAAGGAGAAGAAGATATTATTTTTGTTTGCTAAATGCTAGCTAGCGCGTGCGGCTAAGTTACTTTAGCTAGCGTACAGCTAGCTCCCCCTGGACAAGTTTTCCTTTCTTTTCCTTTCGCTTTTCCTTGTTCTTCCTTTTTTCCTCGCCTTCTCTAAATGGCCGACCCGAGGAAAGTGCCCTTCGTGACTCTGGCTTCGTACAGCAGCAGCAGCGGCTCGGCGGCGGCGCCGGTGTCTGAGTGCAGGAAGCGGCGGAGGGAGGAGGAGAGCGAGGCGGCCGGGGTGCAGCCACACCAACAACAACATCAACAACAACAACAACTACACCATCAACACCCCGGGAGGGACGCCGGAGCAGGGACAGGGCTGTTCACTAACGGGAAGAGCTCCGGGGCTGAGTGTCCCTCCACCTCCAGCGCCGAGTCCAAATCCACCGTCAGACTCAGTCTGTGTCTGTCCGAGCCCAGTGACAAGGGCTCCTCCGAGTTCAGCTACACCGAGCTCGTACAGCAGGCCACACAGCAGGTACCGGGGAGGGGGATCTGTCTGTCTGACTGTCTGTCTGTCTGATACAGCACATCATGTCATAACACACATCACCTCCTCGTGCACAGGTCCAGGACTCACTCTGTTATTGTGTGTGTGTGTGTGTGTGTGTGTGTGTGTGTGTGGAGATGGTACTCTCACCACTCTCTTATAACTTACTGTGTGTGTGTGTTTGTGTGTGTGAGGGTACTCTCATCACTTTTGTATAGCTTAGTGTGTGTGTGTGTGTGTGTGTGTGTGTGTGTGTGTAGTTTGTACTCTTATCACTTTCTTGTAGCTTACAGTGTGTGTGTAGTTGGGGTGTGTAGTGTTGGAACTCTTATCACTGTCTTATAACTTGTATTTTATCAGGTGTGTGTGTGTGTGTAGTTGGTGGTGGGGCGTGTGTAGTAATAGTGCTCTCATTACTCTTGGGTGTGTGTAGTGTTGGTACTCTCATCACTCTCCTATAGCTTATAATGTGTGTGTGGCAGGGATGAGAATTACCAATCACCTCTGTCCAGATTTGAGTAATATCACGATTAGCGATAAGTATCACAATTTAATAATTGCCTATATTCAATATTACGTTTCCCCGATTTTGTTACAATTTTAAACGTTTACAGAAAGTTTAGTTTTCTCACATAAAACCCAAGCGCAGCATTCAAACACTACTAACTCAATTCAAATACAAGAGTTTAACATTTACCTGAGCAGCAGCGTGTATCTCTGTCGTCCGCCATATTTATTATTTCCGAACAAACCTAGCAGATAATCCACTCCTACAACATGTGATGAAAAACGTAGCAGATAATCCGATAATGATGAAAACGTCTAAATAGTTCGCCTGCTTTAGTTCACATGTCCGTCACCGGTTCTGAAACGCTTCTCGTCTTTGTGTGTTTGGTGAAACTGTCTCTCATGAAGCCCATCGCAGGAAAGCGAGACCAAAACTTGCCTCTGCCTCAGATTACAGCCGTTATGAAGTATTTACAGATCAGAAGTAGCAGATACATCTCAATATCAATTGTTCAATGGAGATTATTGTGAATTTTGGATAAACGCCTACAGTATTGATTTACAGTGTAGAAAGAAATAAAAATCAGGAATGACCATGGAATTAGAATGGGTGTACAAACTTTTGACTGGTAGTGTATGGAAGCGATGCTCAGGGGTGCGTATACTTTTTCTACAGATACATATCCATCATTTGCTCAGAGATGTAACTCCTGAGATACCATCGATGAACAGGGTGATGGACATCCTGGCAAAGACAGTCCCATGTTCGCTAGTCTAGAAAGGTGGACAAGTCCATTATTGTTTGTGGTTTGAGACGCTCTCCTCGTCCCACTTCTCGTCGTCTGAAGATTAGCTGTCCCGCTGATTTGTTCTGTCGCTTTTATAGCTGCTTTATTTTCTCTATGTGACACGGCACAGGCCAGGACGTGTCAAGGAGAATCTCTGGAGACTTGTGCGTTTGTCCTGGTCTACTGTGTGTGTGTGTGTGTGTGTGTACATCAGATGTATGTTACGTCGACCTGTAGCACTACCATTAATTATCACTGTGTAAAGCTCGTACAGCGCCAGTGAGAGGATTGAAATTATTTCCTGTGTTTTTAGAGACTCGTGTTGGGCCAGGACAAGATTATTTATCTTTATTATTGTTGTGGTAATTTTCCATCCTTTCTTCCTTTCTTCTTTTATTTCCAGCATCTGAGGAAAGCTCCCGAGGGACTCACACCAGCTCTGGACCCGAACGACCCGCTGGCGGATCCTGACAAAGAGAGACGAGAGGCCGAAGCCCTGGCCAGGAGGTTCGAGAGTAAATATGTACGTCGCTCTTTATTATTATTATTCTTTTCTACACATGGTGATGCACTGATGTCCGGAGTATACGAACTCAGACGTGTGCAAAAAAAAAAAAAAAACCCTGTCAGCATGTGACTTGACCATACATTTGTCACAATTGAAATGTCTCAATAATATCTCAGAAATGCTTTCTTCTGATTGGGCGATACATTTTCAAAAAACAGGAAATTCAATTATTAGTCTTTTATTATTTTTTTCTCCTTTTTTCTGTGTTTAATGTCATTTGTTATTTAAACTTTGATCCCATTCTGATTGCTAGTTATTTTTATGTATGGAAGAGAAAATTCACCACAGTGTTCATCATTATAATGTTGAACCCCTCTGTCCATCAAACATATTTCATTTGACTGTAATTACTTCTATTCCTGTGTGGAACATGTTTTATTCTGTTGACACTTAAAAATAAATCCAAAGTTAGTTTTAAAGTTCTCAGAAAAAAAAATATCTTAAACATCCTAAGTTTTAATATCGAATAACTAAAACTGACTCGATGGTTTTTAAAAGAAAAAAAAAATTGTGTTATTGTGTAACTATGACGACTTTGAAACTATGAAGTTTTTTAAACAACCATACACAGTGTGACCTGCAGTGAAATGCTTATAAACTAGATGAGTCTTTCCAATAAAATTTTTTAATGAGAATGTATGATTTTAAAAATGTTGATATTATTTACAATAAAAGTTTCAGGTAATTTATTATTACAATAGAAATATATAAAATATATAAATTGCACATAATATGGCAAGTGTGATTGTACTGAGAAGTTTATCAAATGAAATGCGTATAAAACTGTATAAAAAAAAGGGGGGTAACGATGTGAGTGAAACATTAAGTGTTTGTGTCGCCGCTCGACCCGTGTTGTAGCTCATGTTAATTTTGGTGTGTTTGTTGTGGTCAAGGGCGCCCCTGGGAAGAAGAAAAAGAAGGACCGGATGCAGGATCTCATCGACATCGGATACGGCTACGACGAGACCGATCCGTTCATCGACAACTCTGAAGCTGTGAGAGTCGCTTTCGTTCTTTATCWCACTCTGATATTAATTATAGTGTGTCGCCTTGTGTCTTTTCCTGCACTTGAGTATAAAACTTTTATGATCTTAATGTTGTAGTTCTGTTATGTTCGGTTATGTTGTAATGCACTGTTCTGGGACTAGTTGCATTTAAAAAAAAAAACAGGGCAGTGATGGAGCTAAATATTCTGTTCATACACAAACTTTACAAGATTTAACTTTTTCTGTTCAAACATTTGTTTTAATCCCAAGCCCAAGCACTACAATCTCACTATAATGACATCGTGGCTATTACATCWTCACTATGATAGTGCTGATGTCCTAGTGTGTTTGATGGGCCCTGTTGTTCTTTTAAGAATATTATTTATTTATGAAGTTAGGGTGCTCAAAAAGTCAGCACACAGGATTTAATCTGTTGCCATTACAACGATTTTGCTGCACAGCTCACACACGCTAACGTATGCATTTTGGGTCGTTTCCAAAACGCWCCTGATGGATTTTGATATACTCCTCCTAGGGGATTTATAAGATTCCCACCAAACCAGGACCCATGTGATCTCAATACATTGAGGATGCAAAATTGCGAAGGAATTTTTGATATCTCAAAYGGGTCAGCCATGACGACGCCTTAAACTTGTGTCGAAAAGTTCTTTTTTCCAGAATCAGGGACCCTTTGAGTGTCTTAACATCAAATCCCCCGCTTTTCTAAAAGTATGCCCTTTAAATGCATGTTCCCATTCTGGTGCACCCGGGGGGGAAATGGTGATGGCGCAAGGTGCTTGGGATCGCTCATCGTTGCTTACAACTATATATATATTTTAGGGCTGTAGCTATTGAATATTTTGGTAATCGAGTATTCTACCAGAAATTTAATCGATTAATGGAGTAATGGGATAAAATGTACTTTTGCTTAATTAAACAGCATTATTATATTATAAGAGAAAACAAAGAAAAATCTACTTTTATTTTTTAAATGGATGCAGCATTTTATCAAAAATAAACATTGTCATTATTCACAATACAGGGAAGAGCTTAAAGTTGATTGAGATGAATTAAGTGCATTATAGCCATATATTCTTATTTTAAAGACTTTTCTCAGATGCAAAAACCTAAAAAAGGTATTTCAAATGACTTTAAGTATCAAAAAAACTAAGGCACACTTTTAAAATAAATTTTTACATCTTTTTATTGCTCCCTTTCATTTTGCAGCCGGCAACAGAACTCTCCCTCACATCAATACACGGCTAACTGTTTGCGTCTCCTTCCGCTTTGTGGGTGACGTAAGCGCTTCTTCGTTGGTGTTTACTGGCGGCTTGCATCTGTCACACCAAAGAAATAATTGCGCAAAAACACAAGCTTTTTAAATTAATTAAAAGAAGCTTTTAGGCAGAAGATTTTGCCTTGATTATTTTTTGTAATCTAATTACTCGAGGAATCGTTTCAGCTCTTTTTATTTCTATCAAATCTCAGATTGAAGAAACCTCAAACAAAGCTTTATAATAAAGTGCTGTGTTGTTTTGAACTGGCACATCATTTCTAATATTCTGATTTAAATTTTTTTCTTGTTTGTTTCAGTACGACGAGCTTGTCCCTGCCTCCCTCACCACCAAGCTGGGCGGCTTCTACATCAACACGGGCACTCTGCAGTTCAGGCCTGCGTCCGAGAGCGAGGACGGGGACGAGAGCAAGGACGGAAACCACTTCAAGGTTCGCACAACTCATCCTGCCTGAACTATTGCACTGTTTGTAACTATTCTTTTCGAGACGTATTTACACCCTGATTGGTTAAACAATGTGTAATTATAATTATATAGAAAAAATGTTGTTGAAAGAAGTTGTTTAGTCTTTAAGTTCCGCACAGATTTCCAGTTCAGCTGCTTCGATTTACAATTTTTTTTGTTTTTACATCCATTATAGAATAATGATTTGCTTGTTACCTTGATTTAAACATTGAATTTGTCGTGTTGAGTTTTTCTTTCGGTTTTTAAGACGTCTTCTCATTTTGTGTCTGTCTGTGTCCTCTTTTCTCGTCCAGAAACTGAAGGATGGAGAGGAACGCGTGATCAAGAAAAGGAAGAAAAAAGACGGAGCTCTGGAGGAGAAGAAGCCGAGGAAGAATAGAGTGTCGAAGCAGGGGTGAGTCTGGGCGTGGTGGGCGTGGCTCTGTCTGTACATAGACACACAACACTCATGTTCTGGTTATTCACATAACTGATCTGTGTGTGTTCATGTAACACACGTTATGCAACATTTTCGAGATGAGATATGAAGGAGACTAGATGATTGTTGTCGACATGCTGATGTTCAACGTCACATCTATGTTTGTAATTTTGATCGTTAATCATTCTGCTCACCACTACATTTCAGTTTTTTTTTTTGTTTTGCGTCCCGCAGCGTGTCCGCTCTGAACCGTCCCGAGAAGAAGAAGAGGAAGAAGCTGATGAAGGACTCTCTCACGCTGGCGGCAATGATCCGCCGCTTCCATCGTGAGAAAGAGGAGATAAGGAAAAAGAATCCCGTCGCAGCAGCAGCCGTCGCAGCGGCTCCCAGTACCACCAGTGCCGCCACCGCCGCAGGAATCAAAACCACGAATGTGAACCGCGTCGTCGTCAACTCGCACGCCGTCGCCCCCGGAAATGACCTCGCCGACCTCACCAATGACCCGGCCGTCATTCCTCTGCTGGGCTCGGCTAACGACGACATGCTGCAGGACCTGATGGACGAGCTGGACTTCTCGCTGCTCGATCCCTCCGACCTGCCGGGCCTGGAGGGTCAGGGCGAGAACGGCAACGCCGGCGCGCAGAGGGGCGGAGTCACTGCCGGACGCGTTCAGAGGACCGGGCTCATCCCACCTCCTCCGCTGCCCGGCGGTCTGCCCGCTCCCCTTGCCAAACGCATCGAGGACCTGCGAGCGGTGCGTCTACACACACACACACACACACACACACACACACACACACACACGCGTTTAATTTATATTATTTAATCTTTTATTTAGATAGACTTTATTTTGTCAGACTGTGGTTTTTTTTTTTTTTCATTCATGTTTGTTTTACCTAATTAATTTGTATGTTTGTGATTAAAAAAAAATATTCATTAATATTTTTAGTTATTAAACATTTCTTTTAAACTGTAATTTATTTTTAGTTAAAAATTATTATTTTGTAGTTTAATTAAGGTAGTCCCATTAGAACATTCGAGTTACAAATTTCCGCAGATACGAACGGACCGCCGTTCTACAAACATTTTATAGATGAAAACAAATCACAGAAGTAGCTCACGTGTATTGTACAAAAATAGACACTGCAGTGCACCGGATACCAATATATACAATTATATACAATATTTTCTGTGTGCAAGTGAATGTATGAAAAATATCTAAAGTGTAGTATATTGTATGTGTGTGAGGGTGCGGGAGAAAAGAGTTTTTTTTTAATCAGTCCGGGAGCGCGATGATAGAAAATGTCTGACCTGTACATTTGTCCTGATGGTGAATAATCTTAATTTCAGGAAAAGTTCACAGTCCAATACAGTGGAAAACAGCTCTGAGACAGAATGGCGTCAGTGATTCCCCTCACGATTTAAAGGCCCAGAGGCGACACTGTGCGATTCATTACCTTTTGCTTGGTTAAGTTTTTTGCAATGGCACACAAGACTCACTTTATTGGACTTAAGAACAAATCAGACTTACAAACCTTCTCCCGGAACAGAACTCGTTCGTTAGGGACTTAATGTATACACTTCTTTTTTATTTATTTATTTATTTATTTATTTTTATATTACTTTTTTTGGTAGCAAATTTTAAAACCCATACTAAAAGCACGGTGTTGGAAATCAGCACCCTATGTTCGTTATGTCTGATTTAATCTGTCTGATCTCTAACTGAGTAACAGAACACCAGATGCTACAGCACACACACACACTTCCTCTCAGGTGTGTTCGAGTGAGAGAGAGCTGTTCTCTGCCTGCAAGGAGAGGAAGAGGAGGAAGGAGGAGGATGGCGAGACAGACAGAGAGAGTGAGAGAGACAGATTAAATAAAGAATGAGAAGTGTAGAGAGGCGAGGGAGAGAGGGATGCAGAATGAGTCAGAGGTGAGGAAAGGAGAGAGAGTGAAGTGTGACGCCGCAGAATACATCGATTCTCTTTCTTTCTCACACACGCACACGCACAGAAGCTTTGGTTGATTGATGGAAGGCGTAGTTAGCGCATCATGTGCAGGCATGAATATATCTGGCATTGATTAATCCGTGTGTGTGTGTACGTTGCAGGCGTCTCGGCAGTTTGACATGGAAGGAAGGAAGAAGTTCTTCACGCTGGACATGAACAACATCCTGCTGGAGTAAGTTTGTGTCCATCATCACAGAGCAGCAACTCTTTATTTCATTGATCTTTCTCACACACACACGCACACACACACGGTCTGTTTTAGACCTTTCTTTGCAGTTTGACAGACATGTGACCTGAGTATTAATTGCAAAGAAAGTTGAACCAACATATTTCTGAGCAAAAAAACAAACAAAAACCTTAGTTGATGCTTTTGCAAGCTGAAACTTTCTCTCTCAGTTTGTGCTCATGAGGGTCGCCGGCAAAATCCCTCCTAGTCAGACAAGACATGAACCTAGACACTCCAATAAAAACAATGAATCTGTGCGTATCAGTACTAGATTTCATACTGTAGCTTAGTTACTTTTATTGATAAAAAAAATATATATTTCTCTACAAAGGCACGTTTTTCCAGCATGAGATCCGTGACTCACAAACGTGATGCGATCCAAACCGTACGATCAGACTGCGAGAGGAAGATTATTATGCTAATGCGGATGATCCGTTCTAGCCTTCCAGAAATATTACTGATATTACAAAACCTTGTGGAAAATGATGTTGCTTGCACATGCCAACGGCAACCTTGGTCTCGTGAGTTGACTATTTTGAAACAGACAAAAAATCTTAAAAATCACATGGCTTGGCTTTCCTCTGACGCAAACACTTTTTGAACGGACGCAATTCATCAGACGTTCGGTTCAATTTGTTCGTTCATATGCCTACAATGCTGAGACCAGATTTCTTGTGAAATGTCRTTTCTTATGGCGAAGGGAGTCTTATTGACTTTCTATCCTGTTCAACACAAAAACTACTATATATGCGATACATTATCTAATATGTGAATGAATGTCCTTGTGTCTCTCAGCATCGAGCTGCAGGTGCAGGAGCAGCCGTCTGAGGTGCGCTCGGCCGTGTACTCCCACCTGGAGGCGTTCGTGCCGTGTAACAAGGAGGCTCTGCTGAAGCGGCTGAAGAAGCTCAGTCTGAACGTGCAGGACGACCGGCTGAGGAACCCGCTGCTCAAACTCAAGCTGGCCGTCTGCAGCGCCATGCCTGAGCAGATCGCTCGCTACAACATGGACTGTCTGGCCAAGGTGGCAAAGTAAGCGCTCCCTTAAGTGATGTAGCAACATTTTATAGGGATTTAAGATCAAAGGGATTTAAGGTTGATTTTAAAAATATGATTGCTTCGTATTTGCTACATTTAGGAACAACAGAGATAATTATATTTAGCTTCTTTTTATGTGTGTGCGCACGTGTGGATGCATTTAGGTTTCCATGCACCTTATTATAACCTTTAATCACTTTCTGTAGTGTTTCAGAAGTTATTTCGGATGACTTCAGGACGATGCTGTAGTGCTTTAGCATGTTTTTTTTTTTTAAAGTTACTTTTTGTAACTTTTTGTCCACTGCGTTTGAGGTTCCTCTAATAATCTCGGGTCATGTGTGTGTGTGTGTGTGTGTGTGTTTGTGTAAACTCCAGGCAGCAGTCGGAGGAGGGTGAGAAGAACGGCTCGGAGGAGGAGGATGAGGAGCGGCCGGGAAAACGGGTGGTGGGACCTCGCAAGAAGTTTGTGTGGGACGATAAACTCAGGTGGAAAAAAAAATTCGGGATTCGCTGTTGTACAGAAAGAAACAAAGTAATGTTGGATGTGTCGGTCTAATTTTCTCTTTCTAATGTGTGTGTGTGTGTGTTAGGGCTCTATTGTGTAACCTAGTTCGAGCGAAGCTGGGCTGTTACGAGGCTGAGGGTCAGAACTCGCCCTCTCCTGAAGACTACCTCAAAGCCTTTATGGAGACCGAGGTGAAACCCCTCTGGCCCAAAGGCTGGATGCAAGCTAGGTGTGTACTCATGTGTGTGTTTGTTATTGTTACGATTTCTTCCCTTCCATCTCGTCAGGTGTTAAGCGCACTCCCTTCCTGTTGTGTTTTGCAGGATGCTGATTAAAGAGAGCCGCATGGCCCACGGACACCTCACAGGAAACACGTGAGTCGACTCTTTGATTTCACTCCAGCGTGCTGATCTCTGATCATCCGGAGGTCTAACACACACACCACAAGTGCTGACTTACATTACAGAGACTTAGCTTTCCGTTGTAGCAGTACGGAGCTTTGTGGATCTGGGATTAAATTAATGAACGTGGACAACGTGTTACAACAACCCCGCTAATGATCTCGTTGTTCCTGAGCACGTCCTTCTTAACCGTGACCGCCTCCGTGACGTCCTTAACCTTAATCTAGCGTGACGTCCTCCTAAACAAAGGCTACCTTCTCACTAACGACTTTCCCGTTCATAATCTCCTCCTTTATGAACGTTTCAGATTGTCCTGTATTTTAGTTCATGATACAGTTATTTGAATGGTACATTTGCAAACCAAATTATAGCTCGTATCTGTTTTTAGTAGTTTAGATGAGCTGATTGCGCTCTTGTGATCACGAACACCTTTACTGAGAAGGGTTTTCTTTTTAAACAAGAAAGTTCATTAAAATATATTTTAAGATGTTTTGTGTGTTTGAGCTGATCATTCACACCTTGGATGTGTGTATTTGGTTGCTAAATGTTGTTTGTGTTTTGCAGAGTGAAGAAGACTCCCAAAGCTAAACCTAAAGTAAGCCTCGTCCATGTGTACAAACATGGTGTTCATGCCTCGCATAAGCAGAGTAATAAAGCGTTATCTCCTGTTTCTCTTTCTCTCTGTAGTCTCAGGATGGCGTTTGGCTTCAACAGTCGACCACGCCCGCTGCCACACCCTCTACCCCGGTGTCGCACCCTCAGCGGCCCCCCTCTCCCATCTGCCTTTCGGACTCTCTGGACGAGGATCTGGGCGGAGCCCCTTCTCTGGACTCTATCTCGCAGGCTCTGGCTCTGCTCAGCAGCGCGGCCAAGGGGTTAATCCAGTCCAACAGCCCACCCTCCCCCGAACCTGCTAAACCGGTTTCCTCGGGCACCGCGCTTGGCCCCGCCTCCTCCGTCAGCTCCTCTTCCCCTGTGCTTCCTAAAAAGATCGCCATCAACACCACCGCGTCTGCTTCTCCGGCTACCGGCGGCCCCATCTTCGTCTCTTCCTCCTCCTCCGCTAGCTCGTCTCCCTCTCCGGCTATAGCCCGGCCTCCGTCCGTGTCCGTGCCTCCCTCCATCCGGAGCGACGGAATGGGAGGAATGAAGGTCGGAGCAGTCGGCTTGACTCAGGTGCAGAGACACGTGCTGGCGGCGCCTCAGCGACCCGTCGTCAMCACCGCTACAGGCATCAGCAACAAGACGAGTGCGACGTCTCCCCCTAAACCGAGACCGCCTCCCACTGCCTCGCCTCTCATCCCGCCTCACAAGACATTAAGCTCTAACCTGCCCTCGCCCGCGGGTCTGCATAAGCCCGGCAATAACAGCGTCGTCGTCGGTCGGATCGGCGCGGTGGCATCGTCTCAGCCTCACTCGGCTACGCTGTCCATATCGTCCTCTTCATTTACTTCGCCTGCTGCCTCTTCCKCTGCCTCCTCGCACCTCATCGCCAAAACGCAGCCCAAAATCTCCTCCTCGTCTCCGTCTCAGCCCAAACCTCAGCCGCCGCAGCATCAACACCCACAGCCTCAGCAGCAGTCGACGTTCGTCACGCCCATGCAGGCCACGCTCACCAAATCGCCCCACAGCTCCAACTCCCCCATCCTCAAGCTCACTCCGCGGGTCACCCCGGTCAGCTCCCCCTCGCCCGCCCTCTCCAGGACGTTACCAACCATCCATCAGTTCTCTCCTAAAACCCCAGGCTTCCACGCGGGGTTCTCAGGCGTCGGCGCCAGTTACGGCACTCCCGTGGGTCAGCAGAAGACTCCCTCTCAGGTCAACAGCTCCGGCCTGACGAGCACCAACACCCCGATCACCAAGCACACCTCGCCCTCGGCCGGATCCGCCAATCACGGGCCGCGACAGAGGCCGGCAGGCGTGGCTAATCAGGGGGCTAAAGCGATGGCGACGGTTTCCTCAGCAGCGGCTCCTCAGCTAGCACAGGTAAAGCGCAGGGACAATGATTTAGGCCGCCTTAAATTAAAAACGTTTGGAAATGTTAGAAATGTATTCTTCTCCTTCTTGGTGGCGCAGGTGCCGTCTTCCAGCGCCAGTCTGCTGGGTCCCGGCGCTCCGAAACTGCCGCTCAACTTCGGGATGCTGGGAGGCATCACTCCCGTCTCTCTGCCCTTTGCCTTCCCTAGCCTGCTGAACCTGCCCACTGTGACAGGAACGAGCGCTGGAACTAACACTGCTAACCAAAGCAGCTCAGGATACAGCCTACAACCCAGTAAGCATCTCTCACACACGCACTAGGGTCAGGATCAGAACCCAGGTCTCTGATTTGGATTATTATAGAGCATCTCACTAGTCACTCACCAGTCTCACTTCCCCGCCATAGAACTCTGCTCCATCTATGATCTTTAGATGTTTAACCTAACAGCGGTCCAGTATTTGCATATATTTGCATTAATCCAAGTACTGGAGAAACAAATCTTGAGTCGTGGTTTAAAGATCACCAGAGATTCGGCTGTATGGACATCTAAAGGAAATTCATTCCACCAACTAGGTGCTAGAACTCTAAATCTCTGAGAGATGGTAGGATCAGTCGAGCAGTAGGATCAGAGGGATTAGAGCTAAGAGGTAACTGGGTGCTGGGCCGTTTTTAGAGTTGTAGGCAAGTATCAGTGTTTTGAATATGATGCGGGCAAGCCAGTTCAGGGAGCTGAGAAGTGCGGTGATCTGGGAGAATTTGGAAAGATTGAAAGCAAACTATGAAGCGTCATTTTGGATCAGCTGCAGAAGATGAATGATTGGACAGAGGCAGACCTGTCAGTAGTGATTTGCAGTGGTCAAGTCTTAAAATAACAAGGGACTGAACAAGCACCTGTGTAGCCTGTAAAGAAATAAATGGGCGAATTCTTCTGATGTTGTGAAGAACGAGTAAGATACGCAACATGTGGAGGAAATGACAGCTGACCGTCCATAGTTTACCCCAAGATAGCGGGCAGGCAGAGACTGAAGGAGTGATCTTTATCGTTGTCCAGGGAGATCACAAGGTCTTGACAGGAGCATAAATCACCAGGGATGAACGGTTTTACTCGGATTGCATTTCAGTTGATGAGATGCGCCTGAGGAAGGAAAGGAGAGAATAAGTCAGAGAATAATTGTCTCATCTGCATAACATTGGTATGAAAAGCCATGCGATGATGTGACCTTACCAAGAAACCGGGTATTTAACAGGAGATGACCAAGTACTGAGCCCTGTGGGACACCAGTAGAGAGTTATGCCACTGATTGCAAGGCTTGTAGGCATAGATAAAAGAATCTTGTGATTCACTGTGTCAAATGCAGAGGAGACGACCAGGAGGACGTGTACAGGACAGTGCAGTTTTAGTTACACTGGAATACCAATCCTAACATCTCGCCAATCCTTATTTTTTCCCCTTTTTACATTTTTCATCAAAGCTAGCTGAAAGAAGAACATCCTCATCAGCCGTTAGTTTCACCAATCTGTTGTTCACCTGCGCTACTGAAAATATAACTATGATTCTAATGGAGAGTGCAAACGAGGTTATGTCCATTAGTAGATAACGAACTGAGACTGGTGAGGTCGTTGGGGTTACAGTGCGTCTTTCATGAGAGCTGATTCTTTTTTTTTTCCCATTGTAATTAATTCCTTTTTTTGTTTCTGCTTTCTGTTTCTCCATCACTCGTAGCACCAAAACTGCTTTATTATTCTGTCAAATTCTGATCATTATTGATTTTTCGGGCAAAGTGTGAAAGCCGTCCCTATGTTTGTAGAGTTTCTAGAGTACATTTCTTATTACAGAACATTCATCTTGAGCGTGTGTATGGAGTCGAACAATGCTGGAGAGAGTTTCTGCTTTACAAATCTGTAAACCAGGAAGCTTTGTGAGACACTTGTTGAATTCTCTTAGCAATGCATTTTTTTTTTTTTTAAGTCTGTTTGTTTGTCTCTTCATAGACTTTTAAAATCGGGTCTCATGTTAAGTTCCTGTTATTGTGTTTGTTGTTGAGCATCCTCTCTATCTTCTTTCTTTCTTTTCTTGGATAAGTATGCGGTTTTGTAGACTAATCACTCCTTTTCCTGTTTCCTGTTTCAGATGTCACTCAGAGCCAGAGCGGGGATCTAAAGAGGAAGCTGTGATGTCACTTGGATGACGTTGCCGCGTAACACTCGGACTGCTGGCATAAACAATAAGAACGAACAGCTCTTAGTCTTTTCTCTTCTGTTTTTTTTTTTTTTGAGCGGTTGACTATTTGGAGTATAATTAATTAATTAATAACATCCCTGGTCTGGATGCTTTCCTTTTTTTTTTTTCTTTCTTTGTTTTGCTAATGTTTACACACACAGACCTTAATTGCTGTGGACGGGGAGGGAAAGCTTTTTATGTGTGTGTGAGAGACTGTGTGCGTGAGTGTATGATTGTGTGTGTGTGTGTAAACGTATATATACACACACACACTCCAAGTGGAATATAAACTCTATACAATGAATGAGTGAATGAATGAACAGAACGGACTGGCGGATAAACTGATCCCTCCCTCTCTCAGGTGAAGGTCCATGTCTCTGGTGCTGTTCCAGGTGGAGTTGATGTTAGTGTTGTTGTTTATTATTATTATTGTTAATATTATTATTAAAATGCCCCCCACGGAACAAAGACCAGAGGAGTTTTATATCCGGTGCAGAAGCAGGGGCCATGAAATTTGTATTGTACTTGAATTTTTTTCTTTTTTTTTTTTTGTGTCAGAACTTTGTCTACTTGAGCTGACCCTCCACACTAGCGAAATAAAAAGCAATAGTTAGTCCCAGGGAGAAAAAAAAACAAACAAACAAAGGCTTTTAAAGATGGTGTGTGTGAGAATATGTGCATGTGTGTGTTTTTCTCGAATGGTGCATTAATATTCTGTGATTGATTGAATGAAGTTGGTCATGTGACCCACAACTTCCCACGACTGTATCAGCAATGACGTCATTTCTACAAAAGAAAAAAAAATCTGTTTAATGATTAACATGTCAATGGTTATTGAAATGTGTTTTTTTTTTTTTTTTTGGCAAGTAAATTGTCAAAAATAAGTGCACCCTTCCTAATGATTTCAGAAATGATACCAAACTGTTGTGACTCTAGATTACTGCTCACTCCTGTCTGCTCCAGGGGTGCTGTATCCTGGCTGACCCTGATGCTCTTAACTGCAATATGTGAAGAAAAAGAAAAAACTATCACTGTACAGTACAGTAAAGTACATGTGACGAATAATTGAATCTTTACTCTACAAGGTGTCCACTTTATCGTGATAGACTTCTACACTGCTAAATCTGCCGGTGTGCAGTTTACATCCTGTTATTCTATAACGCAAGAACGGCAGGGAACATGAGCAGCTCAACCATAGTGCGGTAGACCACCATACTGAAATGCGCAGTATAGAAAAAAAAATCTTCAATTCTATCACTCTGTTGCATCAGTAAACCCCGTGTAACATTCCAGACTTGCTGGCTCTGGAAGCCGAGAGCTTCACGCAAGACTGAGCTCATGATCCACAAGGACGAGTGTTAGCTGGACGTGGTGTATCATACTGACGCCAGCCTCCAGATAAGTCATGTCCTCCTTACACGTCTGTTTTAGGAGGACACTACCTATCTGGATGCAGAGCGCTGGGAGTAAAGTGTGAGGAATGATAACAGTCTGGGGCAGTTTTACAGGGTGTGTCTTCTTGGTTAAAATGAAAGTATGTGTAAAGATGATTATTTATATTTGTATCCATGCTTCTTTGAATCACCACGCTGGATTTGAAAAGAAGCTGCCATGGTGTTATGCAGTGTGATTACATGTAACTTTTATTCAAAGATGGATATTGGATATTGAGAGAAATACTGCTGTAATTATTTACTGCTGTATTATTTTAAACCCCATTTCAGAAGCTTAAAAGTAACTGGATAACAAAGAAGAAGAAGAGCACCATGGTCTTGTTTAGAGCACAAGAGCACCGCCTTGTTATGGCGGTAATGATCCAGTATAGTGGATACCAACTGCTACACCAAGAAGACAACCAGCTGAGAAGCAGTTTTTTCTCTGTGACCTGTTCCTTTTATTATTTCATGACAAAGTAAGTCGATAAATGATCTAGCGCCGACTCCAAGTACTAATTCTGCATTTGGTAGCTGGTCATGAGAACTCAAAGATGTGCCAGTGCAAGTAAATGAGGACGATATTAGGCCTGAAAGAAAAAACAGTCCTATGAAAGAGACCTACTCAACAATTTGGTGCATTTTATAAAAAGAATGAATGTGCCGGTGAAGGTCAGCAACACTAGAAGGCCTGGAAGACTGCAATCATAAAATGGATGATCACAATCTTTCCCTGGTGAAGAAAAACTCTTTTAAAAAAAAAATGAAATCTGCTCTGAAGTCTGATATGGGGTCTCAGTAGCTGTGAACTTGGGCTTGATGTTACATTGGGTGAGAAACGGCTATGGCCTGCTCATGTTATGATGTAAATGGTGATGAGGACACTGTGCAACCACCAGCGGCCACTAAACAAACAGAATGTGTGTTTTATCTTTAAATCCTGTTTGTAGCTTTGTGTGTTTGCGCAGGTTGTTCTGTCGCAGGCGTTTATTTCACACCGTGATCATATCGCAGGTGTTCCTCACCTAATGTAACTGCAGACAGCGTCGTCTAAGGTGGAATCCATGAATGGGGACGGAGAGCATTATTGTGTGTTTGCTCCTTGCTGAAAGCAACAGCAGGCCATGTGATCAGTCATGTGATGTAACAGGAGTCAGCAAAAATGTCCATAAAGGGGAGGCGACAGTTGGTTGCCAACTGGTGTAAAACTAAAAAGAACAATTGAATGATTGATTTGATTTGAAATGTGGGCAATGACACACCCACTCCAGAGTGTCTTTGACTTCACCAAGGAAAGAATTCGGCCATCATCCACTTACCAGTGCATTCATTGTCCAACCCCTAAATATATAATTATCACTACGTGATGCTGGTGGAGGAAAACGTTTCCTGACTCGCTCCTCCAAAACACCCCAAAGTGGCTCAATAATATTTAGATCTGGTGACTGTGCAGGTCATGGGAGATGTTCACCTTCACTTTCATGTTCATCAAACCTCCTTCAGGATGCAATGTTCGAACCATTGGGTGCACATGGTSCTCTAGAATGGTTCGGGAGTCTTTGGCAGTGATGCGTCCATCTAGCACAAGTATTGGGCCTACAGTAGGGGATGCCATGATATCACAGCCCAAACCATCACTGCCCAACCCCATGCTTCACTCTGGGCATGCAGCAGTCTGGGTGGGATTCTCCACACCCGGATGAAAGCCAGTGAAGGTGGACTCATCAGAAAACAATACATGTTTCACATTGTCCACAGTCCAAGATTTTCGCTGTTGGCACCTCTGAACTCTGGTATGTCACATGTAATGTTGTGTGCATTGCAATATTTTACGCAAAACTGTGCTATTACTCTGCTAATTAAACCTTCACACTCTGCTCTTACTGGTGGAATGTGCAATCAATGAAGATTGGCCACCAGGCTGGTCACATTTAGCCATGAAACCTCTAACACCAAATTGGCCAGTGTTTCAGGTTCATTGCCCAACCCCTGTATATAAAGAAATTATATACATGATTTCTGTATAGATGAATATATAGATATGTGACTTGAAAACTATATATATATATATATATATATATATATAGTACAGACCAAAAGTTTGGACACACCTTCTCATTCAATGAGGTTAAATTTGTATTATGGCAAGAAGTAAAGAAAAACGAGCGGTCATCATTGCTTTAAGAAATGAAGGTCAGTCAGTCCGAAA
>QMIH01001549.1:76747-116804 GCA_003987875.1 Clarias batrachus | reverse complement strand
ATTCAGATTGAGTTCTCTCAGGTGTGATGAGGGGTTCGACCTCAGAGCTGAAACCAGAGCAGCAAAACCTTCACCTGTAATACTGCACCAGTCCAGTCTGCAGAGAGAAAGGAGGACTTACAGCTTAACACAAACATTTGTAAGTGTAAAGGTTTTGGATAAATGTTTAAGATACACTATTCAAAAGAATAATTTTGTGTGTGTGTGTGTGTGTGTGTGTGTGTGTACCTCAGTATCTCCAGTGTACAGTGTGGATTCTCCAGTCCAGCAGAGAGCAGCTTCACTCCTGAATCCTGCAGTTTATTGTAACTCAGGTTCAGTTCTCTCAGTCTGGAGGAGTTTGAGCTGAGAACTGAGGACAGAACTCTACAGCTTTCATCTGTCAGGGTGCACTCACATAACCTGGGAGAGAAATAATCAAAGCCATGTAATTCTGTAACAGTGAAATAATATTTATGTAAATAATTTCCTACACAATGTGCAGCTTCCAGATACAACAGTTACTTTTGATCCCAAATCCATCAACTTTATTTCACCAAATCACTTTCAGCCTCAAAACTCCTCATGTCCTGTTTCCTCAACTGATTCACTTAATGGAGGAGCAACGTTTATTTGAAAAGCAGGAGATGGGTTCTGTGTTCTGCATTTTGCCCGAAAATTATGAACATTTTAGTTTAAATGTATGAATTAGAATTTAAATGTAATATTTAAATGTACCTATTATAATCTATTGAGAATGAAAACACTCACACAGCTCTTCTGGAGGCTTTGATGACTGGCAGCAGTCTATAAAGACATTCCTCTGATTTGTCATATTTACTCAAATCAAACTCATCCAGCTCTTCATCTGAGTTCAGTAACACAAACGCCAGAGCTGACCACTGAGCAGGAGAGAGTCTGTCACCACGGAGACGACTGGATGCTCCTTTATTCAGGTAAATCTGTACTTCCTGCACTAGAGACTGATCATTCAGTTCATTCAGACAGTGGAACAGATTGATGGATTTCTCTGGATAGAGGTTTTCTCTGATCTTCTCCTTGATGTACTCGACTGTTTCCTGTGAGAGCTGCTTCCTGTCTGTGGCATTAAACCTCGTAAGAGAGTCTGATTAGACTCCAGTGAGAGACCCAGGAGGAAACGGAGGAAAAGATCCAGGTGTCCGTTCTCACTCTGTAAGGCCTTGTCCACTGCACTCTTTAGGAGATCAGACATTCACAGACTTTTTGAATAAAAACAATCCAGTAGTTTGCTCCTGAAACACATTTCTGTTCTTTAAAAAGGAGAGAAATGTGTATAAAGCAGCCAGAAACTCCTGAACACTCAGATGTACAAAGCTGAAGACCTTCCCCAGGTGAAGCCGAAACTCCTCTCTGAAGATCTTAGTACACACTCCTGAGTACTCCGACGCTTCTCTGACATCAATGCCACACTCTCTCAGGTCTTCCTCATAGAAGATCAGGTTTCCTTTCTCCAGCTGTTGGAAAGCCAGTTTTCCCAGTGCCAGGATGCTCTCTCTGGTCTGCTGAGGATCAGGGTCACATTTCTGATGGTACTTTTGGTTCTTGTGTTTGATCTGAAAGATCAGGAAGTGTGTGAACATYTGCGTCAGAGTCTTGGGGATCTCTTCACTCTCTGCTCCACCCAACATTCTCTCTAGAACAGTGGCTGAGATCCAGCAGAAGACTGGGATGTGGCACATGATGTAGAGGCTTCTGGAAGACTTCATGTGTGAGATGATTTTATTGGCCAGGCTCTGATCACTGATCCTCTTCCTGAAGTACTCCTCTTTCTGAGGATCACTGAACCCTCGTACCTCTGTTACCTGGTCTACACACTCAGGAGGGATCTGATTGGCTGCTCCTGGTCGAGAGGTGATCCAGAGGAGAGCAGAGGGAAGCAGGTTCCCCTTGATGAGGTTTGTCAGCAGCACATCCACTGAGACTGACTCTGTCACATCACACACTCTCTTATTCTTCTGGAAATTTAGAGGAAGTCGACACTCATCCAGACCATCAAAGATAAATAACATTCTGTACTGATTATAATGTCTGGGTTTCAGTTCTTGTGTTTCACGGAAAAACTGACGAAGAAGATTCATCAGACTGAACTTTTTCTCCTTCATCAGATTCAGCTCTCTAAAGGGAAGTGGAAACACGAAGGTGACGTCCTGGTTTGCTTTTCCTTCCGTCCAGTCCAGAATGAACTTCTGCACAGAGACAGTTTTTCCAATTCCAGCGACTCCTTTAGTCAGGACACTTCTGATGTCTTTTTCTTTAAAGAGATCATTACATTTGATGGATGTCTCCTGTGTTGCTGGTCTCCTGGACGCCGTCTCTATCTGTCTCACCTCATGTTCATTATTGACGTCTCCACTTCCTCCCTCTGTAATGTAGAGCTCTGTGTAGATCTCATTCAGAAGTGTTGCAGTTCCATGATCTGAGATTCCCTCCTGGATTTTCTGACATTTCTTCCTTAATCTGGACTTGAGTTTTTGATGACTAACAGGAGGGAATTCTGTACAAGAACAAAGTATTTATTCTTAATCATTATTATTACTAGAAAAATATAAAACTACTATAAAGTTAATAAAGTAACATTCAGTTTAGTATTTTATCATTTATAATATAAATCTAGTTGTAATTTTATTGCTAATGTACAATAACAATCAACTTTAATTATATTTATTATATTTATTATATTTATGATACTAATGACCCCATGACCCAGAACTCTTACTGCTCTGTAGCGTGTTAGCGAGGTCAGTCTGGTTCATGTTCCTCAGGATGTTCAGTGTGATCTTCAGCACTCCATCTCTCACATCACTCTGATCCTTCTCACTGTCAGTGCATTCTGGGTAATCTGGACTAAGTAACTTCATTAGTATTTCTAACTCTTTCTGCACTACAGTGATGATTTTTCGCTCCAGCTCCTGATGAATAATGAAGAAGAAAGAAACATTCTGTAGTTCAGTGGGAGTGAAACAGTCATGTTCCTGAACTACATCTTAAAGCTTATTACTCTGTAATGCTGAATGTGGGGTAAAAGCAAAACCTGACACAATAATATTCTAGTATTTTATATAAACCTTAAAATATAAAGTACAAATAATATGTAATAATCTACAATAAACACATACCTTGAAGACAGACTTTAGGTTTTGCTTCTTTCCGTCTGTTTTACTCTTTTGGTCACTGTGGATAAAAAAAATACTCATATTAATTATTAATTATTATTTAATTATATTATTTATAATATACAATTATATTTATTTATTATTTATAAGTTTTATCATATGAATAACAAAAGTGTGTGTGTGTGTGTGTAGTCTAATAATACACTTCTGTCCAAATGCACACTCACATCTGTCAAACTAATGTGCAATTCCTGATAGAGATCATTTATCATAACAAATGTGATAAGTGGCTGATTTAGAACAATATTTTACAATATACAATAATAATAATAATAACAATACAGTATATGATGATCATGGTACTGCATGGGTCACATGGTCACATCACAGCTGTATAATGTTAGCATAAGAGGCTGACATCTGACCCACCCCAAATCTGACCCCGCCCCATTCTCACTTTCTCAGGGAATAACTATGTGGCCCCTCAACATTTTGCAGCTGCATCAGACCAGGTTTAAGCTGCAATTCTGAACCTGATGTTAAACTTCAGGTCTCTAAACAGGAGTCTGTCTGATCAAAGAAAAATACCTGAAATTCACCTCTAAAATCACAGAACTGGTCAAATCATAGAAGCCACATGAGTTTTTTCTTTGATGAGATACAAATCATTGACACCATGACATGGACTAAGACTAAGACCGTATTTACATGTTATTATCTCATTAATCTGTCATACTATTAATTATTTATTATTACAGGACTATGTTTAGAAGAAGAAGTAGCCTTTATTTGTCACATATACATTACAGCACAGATGGGATGATTATTTTAACGTGCCTCATGGATGGAGACTCAACGCCAGGAAAACCAACAATGCACACGAATGCAGCTTGTTTTTAGTTGATTTCACACTGTGTGGTGGGGAAATGTATAAATCTGCACATGATATGTTGTGCTGTAAAAGCAAAGTTCACTTTATTATTTCCGACATCGTCAGCTGTGATGAACCCAAATCATCACTGTTTTAAAGCTGCATCCTTGCTACGAAGTAAACATGCAAAATGTTTGTTAATGTAACAGTAGTAATCCATGAGTTACATTATCAAATCCATTACATGAGTTCAGTATCAGTCAATGTTACTAAAACCCTGCATGCGTCTCCGCCTGAACGCCACTTTCTCGCTACTGTTAACCAGTTTGGACACCTCTAGAGCTCTCCTATGTTTTGGTGAAGATGTTTAGTAAATACGGGCCCTGGAGTCTATGCCAGGGGACCTTCAAAGGGTGCCAATACATCTCAGGGCACACACACACACACACACACACATACATATGCACACACATGTACCCAAATTGGCATTTCTTCAATATACAATATTTTTTCGTTATTCATTTAATACAAAAATAATATAAAATAATATTTCTATTGTTTATAATGTGCCACATTATCTACATCATATTTACCTGAGCTCAGGAGAACATTCCTGTAGTCTGAAGTTTAACGGCTCATCTTTTGACCTTCCACTCTTCATGGACACACAGCTGGGTTCTGGAGACTCTGATATTTTTCTGTATAATTACAAAGATGGAGGATTTGGTTTTAATGTGAATGTAGTGTTGTTCAGTATTACCTTTATATCTGTTTTACTCAATTAAACAATATGAGCAATATGAAGTGTTATTTAAATATTATATATTTTAAGGTACATAGACTTTTTAAATATAATAATTTTATCTAAACAAAGAGCATTTATCTTTAATAGTAGACCAAAGCTGGGGTCAGCCATGATGTAGCGCCCATGGAGCAGACAGGGTGGAGGGCTCTTTCTCTGGGCACAAGCCCACATACACACACTCACGCATGCACGTAAGCTATTTGACTTTGCCTCTGTGTACAATTTTATTAAATATTAATGCAAAAAGAATATTTCTGTTGTCTATAATGTGCCACATTATCTACATCATACATACCTGAGCTCAGTAGAACATTCCTGTAGTCTGAAGTTTAACGGCTCATCTTTTGACCTTCCACTCTTCATGGACACACAGCTGGGTTCTGGAGACTCTGATCTCTTCCTGTGTGTCAAATAAATCGATTCATATCTGGGTGTGTGATTAAAAAAGTTAAATATTGTTCTCTTTGAATCTTTATACCTCTTTTCAGTGATTGTCACATTACCTACATGAAACATACCTGAGCTCAGGAGAACTCTGTCCCTCTCTGAAGTGTAATGGTTCAGCCATTGACCTTCCACTCTTCATGGACACACAGCTGGGTTCTGGTGAATCTGATCTTTTTCTGTATAATTACAAAGATGGAGGATTTTTTTCATTGTGAATGTAGTGTAGCTTTGTGTTTTCAGTATTACTTTTATATCAGCAATATGAAGAGTTCTAGAAGAAAGCGGTCCAATCCTACCAGGCCCTACTGTATGTGGAAAATAATTCCTCTCCTTACTAAATCATCAATTAAGAATCATGAATCATGAACACATTCTTTTGCAAAACAGAGTTAAATTTCATTTGCCACACACAGGCCTGATTACTGCCATACCTGTTTAATCAAGAAATTACTTAAACAGAACCTGTCTGAAAAAGTAAATCACTCTAAATTACTTTTTTTTTTAAAAGCAACACGATCTAAAAAAAATCATGGAATTCAAAAACAGATAACAAACAAAGTAATTGACATATTTCAGTCTGGAGAAACCTTGTAACAGAGGTGAACCTTAACAGGAGGGGGCGGCCTACCAGAATTACTCCAATAGTACAACTAATCATCCAGGAGCTTATGAAAGAACCCAGAACAACAGCTAAAGAAGTATAGTGATATGGTAGCATGGTCTAAGACTTTAATAATAATAATAATAATAATAATAATAATAATACATTTTATTTATAATGCACTTTATAGTTGAGGCAAATCTCAGAGTGCTCCAAATTATTTCTGCTCAAAAGCTCTAATAAAAAGGTAAGTTTTAAGAGTCTATGGCATCCTCCTCATCAACAGTCTGTGGCATCCTCAGATATTCAGGGAGAGCATTCCACAGTCTAGGTGCCGCCAAGCAAAAAGCCCGATCTCCCATGGTATGAAGCTTGGTCTTCGGAGGTTTCAGACGATGACCTGAGACAGAGCGGAGGTTTCATGAAGATGTATGTGAAGTGATAAGTTCTTTGAGATAGGGAGGGGCATCACCATAGTTACACTGGAGGGTAAGAAGGSCAACCTTGTATTCAATTCTGAATGAAACAGGCAGCCAATGAAGAGATTTGAGGATGGGCGTAATATGATCATATTTACGTGCCCGCATCAGGATCCTAGCAGCGCAGTTTTGAATATATTGCAGCTTTTTTTATATTGAAGGCTTTTTCCAGAAGTCCCAATGAGAAGAGCATTGCAGAAGTCCAGCCTGGAGGAGACAAATGCATGGACTTTTTTGCATGGAACTTTTCAGCATCTGCAAATGTAAGTGCTGAACGCAGTTTAGCAATGTTCCTGAGGTGAAAAAAAGATGTCTTACACAGATGTTTGATATGGGCATCATACGTCAAATGAGAGTCCATTTTAACCCCGAGGTTAATAACAGATCTCGACAGTGGGATATTCTGACCAGAAAATGTGATGCTAGTGATGTTGGATGTCCTAACCTGGTGTGGGGTGCCTACCAATATAGCTTCAGTCTTAGAACTGTTCAGCTGCAGGAAATTTTGCTTCATCCATGACTTTACCTCCTCCAAACAGAGAGTCAAAGTGGGTGATGGCAGAGTAGATGAGGAGGTTGAATTTATCCTGAGGTAAAGCTGAGTATCATCAGCATAGCAATGAAATAAAATTTTGTGCCGGCTGATGACACAGCCCAGAGGAAGCATATACAATATAAATAACATAAGACCGAGCACTGAACCCTGAGGAACACCAGAGGTAACACTGTGTGTAGCGGATTTAGCGTCTTCCAGGGCAACATGATCCGTTCTTCCGGTGAGATAACATGTGATCCAGTATGACGTAATCTGTGAAGAAAAATGTTGTGATCAACAGTATCAAAGGCCGAGGTTATGTCCAACAGAATGAGGAGTTATGGAGAGCCAGCATCCGCCGACATCAGCAGGTCATTCGTGACTCTTACCAGAGCTGTTTCCACGCTGTGACAGGGGCGGAAACCAGACTGGAATTTCTCAAACAAATCATTTTGTTTCAGATGAGACTGAAGCTGTGCAGCCACGACTTTTTCCAGCACTTTTGAAAGGAAAGGGAAGTTAGAAATAGGCCTGTAGTTTGCAAGCACTTCTGGATCTAAGGTGGATTTCTTAAGAAGTGGCCTGATGACAGAAGTTTTCAGTGAAGGGGGAACATAGCCAGACTGGAGAGAGTGATTTATGATCCTGGTAATCAGGGGACTTATAGCACAGAGGTTGGATTTAACCAGAACTGCTGGAAAAGGGTCCAGAGCACAATTTGATGGTTTCATCTTTCTGATAATGACCTCAACCTCTTGCTGCGAAACGTCAGAAAAACAGCTGAAATGTTGAAAAGTCCCTGGCTGTGGGTCATCCATCAAGTCAGGCAGTGCAGAGGAACTGGAAATTGACGAGCGGATGGTATCCACTTTTTTCCTGAAAAAAGTAATGATGTTATTGCATCTCTCCTCTGTAGCTTCCAGATGAGATTGAAATTGCGGTTTCAGGAGGCGATTAAT
This sequence comes from Clarias batrachus, assembly GCA_003987875.1. NCBI lineage: Eukaryota > Metazoa > Chordata > Actinopteri > Siluriformes > Clariidae > Clarias > Clarias batrachus. Next base: position 108,973 of record QMIH01001549.1, on the reverse strand, counting down.
AGAAGAGAACAGTAGCTTTGAATTTCCAGAGTTATTGTTAATGATATTYGAGTAAAACTGTGATCTTGCAGCTCTCAGCGCACTTGCATAGGCCTTCTGATGTTCTCTATAARCTTGCTTGTGAACAGCGAGTCCAGAGGCCTGTAAACGTCGCTCAAGAACACACCCAGCTGTCTTCATCTTCCGCAATTCACMCGTATACCAAGGGGCTGAACGTGAGAAGCAGACCGTTCTATGTATGACAGGGGCATGGAGATCGAGGAGACTGCTGAGGGATTTGTTGTAAAAGTCCACTGACTCGGTGACTGAGGAACATTCAACAGAGGAGAGATCCTGAAGATCTTTGCTCAGAGTGTCTGGGTTGATCTTTTTCAAATTTCTGTAACATATTTGCCGTTTTGTTTTAGTGGGGGAACAAGGGAGTGACAGCTCCATTGAAATTACATTGTGGTCAGACATCCCCAGATCATACACCAAAAGGTTGCTAATAGCGACAGAATTTGTAATAACCAGATCCAGGATATGACCTCTGGAATGTGTAGGAACATGAACATGTTGTTGAAGATTKAGGCAGTCCAGTAGATGCAAAAACTCAGCTGCTAAATGGCAGGATGGGGTGTCCACATGAATATTAAAATCACCCAGTATAATAGTGCTGGAAGACGTGGTACAGAAAGATGTAAGAAAATCATAGATCTCTGTGATAAACACTAGGTTTGGTTTACAGGGTCGATAAATAAGCAGTATTGTGATGGGAAGAGAGACTTTACATTTAAATGCAAGGCATTCAAATGAAGACAGCGTAGGCACAGGAAGGGGACACAGATCCAGTTGCTGTCGGTATAGTACAGCTAAACCACCACCATGGCCAGTGCTGCGGGCTTTCTCCAGGTAGCTATAGCCGGGAGGACACGCCTCATTTAATGCTTTGTCTTTCGACTGTTCCATTTCAGGGGTCGCCAGAGCGAATCAGCTGCTTCCATCTAACTCTATCTTCTGCATCTTGTTCTTTCACACCATCTAACTTCATGTCCTCTCTCACTACATTCATAAAATCTCCTCTCTGGTCTCCTCTTGTCCTCCTGCCTGGCAGTTCCAACCTCAGCATCCTTCTACAGATACACTCACAATCTCTCCCCTGAACACGTCCAAACCACCTCAATCTGGCCTCTCTGACTTTATCTCCAAAACATCTAACATGGGTTGTCCCTCTGATAGACTCATTCTTGATCCTATCTATCCTTGTCACTCCCTAAAGAGAACCTCAACAACAATCTATTTTGATTTACTGTTACAACAGCTGTATTTTCTTATTTTATTCTATTGTTATTATTTTGTACTTGCATTACTCTTTTTATTTTTTGTTTATTAAAAAAAAAACTTCTCAGCATGCCTAAAATTGCTCCTTGGTGATATATATATATATATTTTTTTTTTTTATTGAATTGAATTGAAGCATATAAAAAGGTACACTGTAAGGGTTCACCCCTAGAGAGCACTGTGTGCCCGATAATTTAGTTTTTGTAGTTTGTGTTTGTAGACTCAGTTTCCAAGAAGGCACCTCGGTCACGTGATGTTGGAGCTCGTCTGAACCGAGGTGGCTCATTTATATCCATCATAAAAAGCGGTTTGTTCTGGGAAACTGGGTCGAGCATTTAATAATGTCAAGTGGGCATTTATTTTGTTTTGTTTGGTATTAGTTTGCGTTTTGTTGTGTAATGTCTGTTATAAATTGGCTCTAGTTTTGTTAGTTTTGTTATGTTCATTTTGCATATGGAGCTGTTTTTGTGAAGTTATATGTAATAGTTAGTTTGTCTCTTGTTCAGTGTAAGTTCTGTTCTGTGTGTTTCCCAGTGTCTGTTTGTATATGTCTCAGTTGTATACAGTATGTAGCCACGAGTGTATAGCTGCTAGTAGGATTAGCCTCTTGTGTGTGGATCCTCTTGTATGTTCAGATTCTAACCCGATTAGATACTAACCCACATAGTTACTAACTCGTTTAGGCCATTATTCGCTTATATAATAACCTGTCTACTTACTAACTCGATTAAATACTAACCCGCTTAGTTACTAATCCGATCAGCCACTAGTCTGTCTCATCCCAGTTTATTCCAGCTCCAAGTTTGTTTTGTTAAGCTCTAAGCCTGAGTTCTTTATTTGTTTATTTTCTTTATTGTTGTTTATATTTGATGTAATAAAAAGTCTCCTTTACGTTCATACCCTCCGCATCTATGCCTCAACCTCAAGACACACGTAATACCTTCAGTTCTTGACATACATAAGGATCTTAAATGTAATCACATTTTATCTAAATACAAACCATTTCATTGTAATCGTTTTAAATCTTTCAAAATTACTTTTTTATTCTTCAAATTAGATTAAAATTTGGTTTTGGTCTGTATTATAGCTCCTGTTTTATCAGTGTAATCTATTCATTAGTCATGTGATTCTGATCACACGCTGCTTAAAAAGTCAACATATCTGCAGATTTGAACCACCAACCCTGGAGATCTGATGCAATGGTTCAAGCAGCTGAGCTACTGTTCCCCCAATATAGCTTTAATATAAAGATATAATATTACAACATATTCTCCACAAGAACAATGTAGAGGAATATCATGAGTTTAACCTTTCAAAATCCTCGGAGTTCAGTTGAGTGTTGGAGGTCATGATGGAGGTTATGGCTTTCTCCACAATTAGAATTTTGGAATTGGAATTATACCCCTGCAAAACACACAATATTATAAATATAATAAATAATATAATAAATAGTACAGTGGAACCTCGGATTGCGAGTAACGTGGTTTATGAGTGTTCCGCAAACCGAGCAAAGATTTTTAATAATTTTTTATTCGGTAACCGAGCAAGTATTAGTTTACGAGCGCCAAGTATCATGCTTCACACATGAGACTCTTATTTTGACACCGAGCGTCACTCTCTCACCTTCCTTGAAACTTAAAAAGTGAGTCTGTTCAGAAATATTTCTTTTTTTCCTGTTAAAACGGTGTTTCCGTTGTGTGTGTGTGTTTGTTGTGAATCTTAAAAAGCGAGGTGGGGAGGGGTACGAGGAGKGTTACTGTGTAAAACAAGGGAAGGGGCTAATTCCACACACACACGGCGCCTGTGCACACCAACGGAAACAGTTATCTGTCAGGATTTATTTGCACTTTTTTTTAAAGGTAAAGTGCAGATTAATTTCTTTTATGTTCATTTTATAGATTGTATTAATTATTTTTATGTTTTTATTTTTTGGGGCTGGGAACGAATAATTTGAATTTTCATTATTTCTTATGGGAAATGATGATTTGGTTTACGAGTGTTTTGGAATACAAGCCCACTTCCTGAACGAATTATGCTCGTAATCCAAGGTTCCACTGTATAATATAAGGAAATATATAATATATTATATTATAGAAAATGGATATATAATATTTATTATAGTACAATTATTAATAAATTAATACAAAATCAAAAAAGTTCAATAGCAATAAAATCAGCAATAAGTAAATAAAGGAAAGACCAACAGCTTATGCATGAACTGAATGAAGTAACTAATAAGGAAATACATAAATGTAGTAATATATAAAGAAAGAAACTAACAGCCTCAGAAATTAAAGAGAACAGCAGTTTGCTTATATATTTATGTTTAGTGTAGGGCCTTATTATGTAAATGTGTTTATTGACACGCGCAGCCGCACACACACACACACACACACACACACACACACAGACAGAGGCCTACTGTCTAACTTTTTCAGATCTGGAGTCAGTTGGATTATACTGTACATTTATACACTAACAATTATACATGTTTAATTTAATAGACTAATTACATTAACTGAACCAGTCAGGATTAATAAATCTGATATTTTTATTGTTAAATGACAAACAAACAACACAGGCCCGATCCTTCACACACACACACACACACACAGGGACAGAAAGTGAAAGTAAGTACGTGATCCAAATCCAAGTTTTAAGTAAAGCTAAAATAATCAGAATTTTCCGAGTGATTAAACTTCCAGTCACACAGATGACTAATACAAACACTGTATTAAAATGTCGAAGGTAAATTAAAGTTATAAACACCGCAGGTGACTTTAGTTAGTGAGCAGTGTTAAATATCAGTGTGTTGTCTGCGAGGTCTCATCCTGTGCTGAAGTTCACTCTCACCTTCCTCTCTCGACGTCTTCCTCAGCGCGTTATTATCTTATTATCACCAAACCCGCTCATTAATCTCGGATTTATACCGAAACACAACGGAAAACTCGGTCCGACTCGGACTGCTGACACCAAGAAGCCGACAGGGTGAAAGTGCGCATGTGTGATTTGTTTTTCCAGACGCTCACTGTGTTCTTGTGACCCCTGCTGTTCAGATTCAGAATTGCACTTAATGAAAAAAATCACTACAAATTTATTGGCCTAAATACACACAGTTTTTAGTTTTCGTTTCGATTATTTATTTGTTACTTACTGTAACCTGTAATATCTTGTTTTATATAATGTTAAATATTTTAAATATTTTCATCAGGTGATAATAAAATCTAATAATATTTCTACATAATTATACTATACAGTAAATAATTAAAGATTAAATATCGAGATAAGCACATGACGAGCACTAAGTAACCTCTGATTTATCTGATTTACACAACTGAGCAGCTGAGGGTCCCTTTTAAAGAACCCACTGAGCAACATCGCCTTCAAATGAAATTGTTGTCTGTTGTTTATTTACTTTGCCGCTTACATGAATTAAAAGTATGAATACTATTTAAAAATCTGTTGTTAGTTTAGCTCATAGTTGTGTTGTGAAGAATCTGACAGCAGTTTTATTCACACAGTCAAACCTTACTCTTCTGTTTTATTATACTGCAACTGCCGGTGCAAACACTGACCACCAGCCAAACAAACAAATAGAATTTATGTTATATAAAATACTGTTCTTTTCTACTTTATTTTATTGTTGTTTTCAATCAATTCACTAACTCAATTCTTTTAAACCACTTCCAGTAAATTTAATATTTGGAGTTTTATTAATTTGATTCAATTAGCATTCATTCTCTTTTAAATTACATATTTAGATTATTTTCGAAACAAATATCAGGAGACTATCTCAGAAGGCTTAGGGCACAAGGCAGGATACACACATTTACACACCCTCACATTACAATTTTCGCCAATTATTTTAATCTGCACATCTTTGGATTGTGAAAACCAGAAGACCCAGAGGAAACCTACCAACCATGGGGGCGACATGCAAACTCTATGCACACACAGCCGAGTCAGGAATTGTAAATCATCGTCATCCCAAAGAAAATGTTACTTTTAAATTGTTTAAAAATTCTGAATTAATATTAAAGTTTCCCAAGTAGACAGATTAAACAGATTATACACAAACACTGAGGCGACACAAGAGTTTAGATTCCACTTGGGCAAAACCACAGCATTCAGTTTCAGATGCCTAAACTCATTATATTTAAATTATTAATATCTAAAACTTAGAATTAAGATGAATGAATTTAATTGTCAAATGTTTAACGACACAATTTCTAACTTCATTAAATCCTGCTTACGTAATAATGAATGATTCATTTGATTCACCTAAACGATTCGTTAATGAGGAACCGATTCGTTTGTGAATCATATCCCTGATGTGTCAGTGGGACTGAAAACACCGCAGGTTTCCTTTAAACAGCTCCTGTTTGTTTACCTACAGATTGTTTAGATTACTAAAAGATGAAAAGTCTTTCTGTTTGCAGCAGATGAGTGAAAGTAAATCCTGAGAGAAAGGAGAGACTTTGGGGGATTTTCACAGGTGAGTCTGACTGGATTCTGGAGCAAAACTGGGTGAGTTAGCGCTAGCTTAGCCGGCTAGGCTAACTGATGATAAACTCACTTTACACCCTTAGGATTCAACTTCACAGCAAATAAATTATAATAAACGCAATTTAGACCAAAATAAATGAAATAAATCCTCTGCAATAATCGGATACACAGTGTGACGTGAAATAGGCCGCGGTTAGCATGCTAACGCTAACTGTTGTCTTTTCTAAGGCCTGTAAACACTGAGGTATTTATAGATTTATTTATTTATTTGAATGTTTGTAAAGGAAAATTTTAGCTGATTATTTCATGTTTTATTTACAGCAGACCAAACTCGACATCAGTGTGATTTATAAATGAGAATGTGTTATTAGCTAGTTAGCGTTGTTGCTAAGCGCTAAGTGGGAGGCTTTGTGTGTGTGTGTGTGTGTGTGTTTGTGTGTTTGTTTGTTTGTTTGTTGGTATGAGTCTGTACCAGCGAGCTGGAAACACATCTCTCACACACACACACACACACACATCTCAGACTAAATTAATCCTCTGCTTTTCCACATGTTACACATCAATATAATTAACATTATTTTACACAAATATATTCCTCACTACCTGGAGATTAATGTTAGTCATAATAATAATAATAATAAAAATAATATTTCAAATATCATCATCATCATAAAAGCAAATAGGGATCCAGGGATATGAGAGTTCATGTTTCAGCATTTGAATTGGAAAATACTGTATAGTTTTCACGAATCTTTACATAAAGTGTATTTATAATATGTGTGTTTATAAAATAATGTTACTTGAATTTACTGACTTGTCTCCCGGAAGACGGATAAAAAGCTGAACAACAAGCAAAAACCAGGAAAAAAATGATGTACGATGCTATCAAGTACACACACATGTTGATTCGCATTGGACTAATATTATCACAGGACCTCTGTGTTCGGCGAAATACGGTCATTGTGGGGGAATTTTGACTTTACCAATTACACACATGGGATTAAGATCCCAGACCACCTCCGTAATTATTACAAATCAAATGAGATCACCAGGTAATACTAGTCCCGTCCGAATAATTCGCTCCTCCCCTAACCCTGACCCGCCCACTCAGGACGCTGTGCTGTGGATGTGAGAATTGAGACCCTCCCATTTTATCCAGGACTGGGAACCTGCACTGCATCCAGCGCCTGGTGGTTTGGCTATTAGGTGGGAATTGAACTCCGGCCTTTTGTATGGCAGACAAGAAACCTACCATTAAGCCACCAATGCCCCCCCCCCCACAAGCAAACATATATAAATGAAGATTTATTTTTATTATTAATTTGAGTCGCCACACGAGAAATGTGTTTCGCCGCACAAAGAAGTGCAATACGTCACTAAATAGTTTTTTTTGTTTGTTTGTTGTGTTTCCTCATCCCTATTTGCCAGTTTTCATTTCAGAAAGATGCATGAATTTGTCACAGTGTATTCAAAGATCAAAGTGACCTAATTAAAAACATTCAAATGAAATTAGTATTTGTCACGTACACAACCATACACATACACCAGATGACATGCAGAGAAATACTTGTACACTTAGACATCTCTGTTATGTCTCACTGTTAAAAATATTTTAATTGGTTTTAAAAGTGCTTCACTGCTTCATGAGGCGCTCTTTAGGAACGGGTGATATGGAAAAATCATCACAATACATTAAATCATCTCATGATTAATGAGAGTGAGAGCTGATGATGATGAGGTGTCGCTAATTAAGCATTTTCAGGGTTTACCAGGTCAAGGGGAAACTTTGACCAACTTTTATAAAAGCTGAAATAGTTCATGTAGAAATAATTTTCAAATATTATTTGTTATTTTTCAGAATGATTACAAAAGTGATGTGTGACTACAGCTACACAATGTATGATATAAAAGTGTTACTTGGTTAATAAGCTTTATTAACTCTACCTGCTCACACATAACTGTAGGTGTTTTATTCCTCTTAGACTACAGCAGGTTGCAAAGTGCTGGCACTGGAGGCTCCTTCCATAAATGGTAAATAAGCATGTCGTTAGAGGAAACATCACCGTATCTGTGAATAATATATAATAATAGAGAAGCGAAGGTGTTTGTTTGTCGTGTCCCGGTGACCCTCCACACACCTGCGCTGTAACAGGGTTCGAGTGTGTGATGATGAAAGACTCCAGTGAAGCAGATCAGCAGGACAGGATCTATTAAATGTTATTAGTGTGTGATTTTCAGATGGTGAGGTGGTACAGTGTTAGTAAACTGTTTAAAACCTCCGGCTAAAAGCCTATACATGCTACTGTGTCACAGTGGCCATTTTATTAGGTATTAGTGACTGTATCAGAATTACCGGATATGATGACGATACTTGGCGTGTGTCGTGATGTTGAGTAGTAAAGCAGCGCACACTGTGGAATGTTTGAGTTCAGGATACAGAATGTTTCATTGATGAATATTTTAATAATAAATTCATATGATGAAGCACGGCAGTTAGGCCCAGATACTTGAAACACTTTCTGAACCAATCATTTGGATAAGTGTATAAATAATTAGGTCACTTTGATCTTTGGATACACTGTGACAAATTCATTCAAAGTGATTTTATATTCATATAATTTTTTAGCTTCTAGAGCCGTGTGTGTTGCTTTGTGTTTAAAATTGATCTGTATTTGCTCCTCCCTCTCTCCCTCCCTCTCTCTCTCTCTCTCTCTCTCTCTCTCTCTGTGTGTTTCAGAATGGCGAGCTGCGGGGAGGTCGATCACTCCATGGACGCACTGGCCTCAGGTAAAAAAGTGGGCGGGGTAAGAGATGGTAGCGGAAGCCCCTCCCCCTCTCCTCCCCCGTCACTCCCTGTCCCGGAGTGCGCTATATGTTTGCAGAGTTGCGTCCACCCGGTGCGCCTCCCCTGCGGCCACGTCTTCTGCTTCCTGTGCGTGAAGGGCGCGTCCTGGCACAGCAAACGCTGCGCCCTGTGCAGACAGGAAGTGCCCGAGGACTTCCTGGACCGTCCCACGCTGCTTTCTCCGGAGGAGCTGAAGGCCACGGCGACGGGGGGGAGGAGTTTAGGCGGCCACGCCTGGTACTACGAGGGCCGTAACGGTTGGTGGCAGTACGACGAGCGCACGAGCCGCGAGCTGGAGGAGGCTTACCGCGAGGGGAAGAAGAGCGCCGAGATGCTCATCGCCGGCTTCCTGTACGTGGCCGACCTGGAGAACATGGTGCAGTACAGACGCAACGAGCACGGGCGGCGCAGGAGGATGAAGCGTGACGCCGTGGATGTCCCTAAAAAGGGTGTGGCAGGACTGAGGTTGGATCCAGAGACCGCAACAGGGTCCGGGTCTAATTCTGTTCCTAGCTCTGGATCTGTTTCCCCGGCGTTTCCCGGTCCTGTACTCACGGATTTGAGTGTAAACTCAGACGGAGGAGTGACTGAGAGCGATGTGAGAGAGAGAGACGTCCGGACAGAGAGACAGATGAGAGAAAGACAGAGAGACAGACTTTCTCCAGGCTTCGCTGATTCCACAGCCGCCGATTCGACCCCAAGTTCAGAAGCCGCAACATCGGAGAGGGAGAACTCTGCGGACGGAGCCGACATCAGTGGAGCGAGTCGCACACAGTCTTCATTTGCTCCGCCCCCAATCCGCCCTCCCATCATGTTGGGCGGCGACCGCGACCTTCACCATAACCCTCAACTCGTCCAGGCGTTCGCGCAGCTCCACATCAACCGCGCTGCCCCGGAAGAGGACGAGGAACAGGAAGTGGACGACGACGATAACGAAGACGATTCTCCCACCGCCCCCGACCCGTCCGGTTACGAATCAGAATCCGGAACGAGTGAAGACGAAGACGAGGAAGGAGGAGACACTGAGGAAGGCTTGAGGCACAGACTGCAGGGTCTGGACGGTGGAGTTCGGTCGCGCAGTCCAGACGGCCAGTGCACAGTGACGGAGGTGTAGACGTCTGCGCTGTGAGCGTGAACGTGGCTAAGTCTGTGAACGTGGACGGTTTAGAAGTTGAGGAGCAGGACACGCACTTATGTCTTAAACGTATGAACCTTTGGCTGAATCCCAAACTCTAGCATGTGGAGAGAACATCTGGTTAATTTTGGTGTCAGGGGAAAAAAAACAAACAAACTGAAAGATACTTTATAATTAAAAATATCCTCCAGCTAGCTCGCTAGCTAATCAGCTAATTAGGAAAAAAAAAACCCGCCTGCTTCTCGAGCACTCACAGAAGCGTAATGCTAAAACTAGAACCTGTAGCTGTTACTTCATGCGTTATCTAATTATTTGTTTAATATTTGTCAATTTGCTCACCGTGGTTTCTCAGTGTTAAAAACTGCTCCCAGTGCATTGTGGGTGATGCGTACGTTGGCCGAGCCACCGAGAACAAAACCCGAAACCTTGCGTAACCACGATCATGAAATAAAATCTGTAATCTGGTGTTTCTTTAAGAATCAATGAATAATCAGCCAGCGCTGCTGCTGTGAGAACACTAACTGCGTCTGGAGTTTGGGACAGAGCTTGTGTGTGAGTGTGTGTGTGTGTGTTACTGACATACATCAGGTCTTTATGATCACTGGTGTAGATGTGATGTGTAAGCGTGTGTAGATACGTCAGGGAGACGGAGACGTGAAGTGCGATCGCGTTCCTGATGCGCGAGACACAGAGGAGTGGAGGAACATCTGGACAAGCAGCAAAAACAAAACAACATAATCCTGTAATTATCTAACCTTCATTCAGCCGGAGTGGGGCGAGGACAGAGAGCGCTCAGTGTGTGTGTGTGTGTGTGCTGCATTGTATGAATGTTTTGTTCTTTTTTTCGCCCTTTATCCTGTCTTTCTTTGGCAGGGGTGTGAGTAATACAGACTCGACTTCCTCCATCGTTCTCCCTCACTCCCTCCATTTCTCTCTTTTTTTTACTTTCCTTCTCCTCTTCCCTTCTCTCCACCTCTCTCTTCTTCTGCCTCCTGTTTTCTCTCTCTGTCTCTCTCTCTCTCTGTCTCTCTCTCTGTCTCTCTCTCCTCCATGTCGATGTCACTGGTGTTTTATTCGCACCTCGCGGTGTTTCATAACAAGGAATAAAAACCAAATCATTAGAAGGTTTTAGAGCTGAGATCTCTCTCTCTCTCTCTTTCTCTAACAGGGCTGAACTCAGTGTCCCATCACATCACATCTTATTAGGCCACTGACTCCAGATAGTGGTGTGTGTGTGTGTGAGCTCACACCCCGTGTCTCATGTCACCCTATAGGTTTTTTTTTTTTTTTTTAATAATGTGTGTTACTGTGCTGTGATTTGAAGGAAGTGCTCGTACCCCAGGCTGAGACGCTATGAACTCTGGGAACTGGAGTTTTATTTGAGGATTTTATTCTAGTCGTAGCTCTTCATCTTTTTCTTCAGCGTCCGGTTCTGAGATTTTAATTATTGTTTGTTTACTCGGTCCAGATTCTTTTCATGTTCAGTGTTTTTTTTGTTTGTTTGTTTTTTGTCATCAAATATAAATAACTGATAATAGCTATAATAACTTCTTTTGCTGTGTTTTGTTTTCATGGTGGTGTGTTTTCTCTTTTGTTACTAAGTTGATCGATTTAATAAAGTATTGTCTATTATTTGTCTGAAGTGAAGCTTCCTGGGTTTAATTTCATACTTCACATGTTGACAAGCAGTGGAATGGAATTACTCGTTATTATTATTATTATTATTATTATTATCACTAAGGAAAAACAATGGATTGATGTTACTTTTTATATTTCCTTGGGACAGCAATATTATAAATTATTTGAATTTATTTATTTTTAAACAGACTTCAGGATTGACCTCTTCCAAAAAATTTCGATATATTTACCAAAAACAAAATACAGAAAAGTATGTTGTGGTGTTGCAGCAGCACAAATGTTTTTGTGTATTAGATTGAGTTTATATCTTTTGCAGTACACACAATTTCCAGAAATATATTATGACTCAAAAACTCAGAACATTAACAGATCTTTAAAGTAGTTCTTAAGACCTCCTACAGTAGTATTGGAGCTGAAGCGCTAAGAGTGTGTGTGTGTGTGYGTGTTGGGAGAGGAGGTTGTGTTCAGAGACCAGGTGATAATCTCTTCTGGAGGTGACAGCTGTTGGTCTTCTCACGACTTGGACACACACATGAGGGAAGTATCATTTCCACACGCCTCCAAGCCTCCTCACACATTTACACACTACACACACACACACACACACACACACACTGGTGCTCAACTGTAATGAGCCTACATCATCCCTGTAAACAGGTCTTGCGTCAGCTCTTCCATGTTCTTCACTTCCTGTCATACTTAGTTACGATCATGTGACTTCTGTGAGGTCATTTCCTGTTTGTTGGTGATTCTGTTGTGTCGAGGTCATACGGCCTTTTTTTGCTAATCTAATATGAGAAGGAAGATAAGCATGAAGCTAAACATGGAAATAAAATTTCCATTAATATCAGTATATTTTTAACAAATGCCACATGTATCAAAATTCCCCATCAGGGGAGGACGACAGTCGCTACCAAACCACAAGCGTCATGAGTGACTTGTGACGTGAACCTAGGATTACTGGCACTTTGTGACCGCTCATATTAGCGTTCAGTGAGCGTGGCCTGTCCACCTCTTCTTAACTCTCACTTATTCCGGTCCAGGGAGGTCTGGAGTAAATCGCCGGGGACTCAGGGCATGAGGCAGGGGACACTATTGATGGGGTGCCAATTTGGAAAGGCAGATTGGCCACATCTGCATATCTCTGGACTTTGATTAACCAGCCAGGTACAGGGAGAACATGCAAACTCCACACACACAAAAACATGAAGACGGGAACAAAGTGCTCAACCCTGGATGTGCGAGTCCAATCACTACGCCCCTGTACCGCTGCATTCAAAACATGACATTAGACACTAGCCTGGGAGACTTATAATTGGCCATGATAAAAGCACAAACTGTTCCCTTGCTTACAGTGAGTCCTGCAGCATGTAGAGGAACCTGCTGTGGCAAATTTTGAAGACTTCAACATTTTTCAAACCAAAATCACTGAGCAAACTCTGAGAAGAGAAAAAGCAGTAAAGTTTATTGAAGATATACATGGACAGACAAATGTGAATCGGCCCGTCCGACAGACAGACAAACAGACAGACAGACAGACAGACGGATGCCCCTGAGGTTCTGAAGCTGCAAAAGAGTGATGAAAAGCCACAGAGCTCGCGTAAAAAGCTCCCGAAGAAACTCAAGCACCCATGAAGAAAAATCCCCCTTAACAAGCAAACGCTATTTCTTTTTTTCAGCATGAGTTTATATACCTAGAAAACACTGTGTTGCTCCTCCACATTTCTTTGTTTGATTCAATTTGTCTTTTAATAATCACTAGTTAACTATCAGATCTGTTATGATTTGTTCGGCCTGGTTGAGTGACAGCTCCTGATTTCCGCTTTTATCATCGTATCTTTATTCATTCATTATTCTGTAATGAACCAAGTTTCATTTGCGTCACCTCCAAAGCAGCGTGGTGGTGATGAGATGTTAGCATATCCATTACGCTTTCTGGATTTGAGAAGAGTCATTAGTGCTTCCTGAGTGATGTGGAGCGATGTGAGCGATCCGTGTCAGATATGTGTATGGTGGAATATAACCTGCCGTCTGGCAAACACCACCAACCTGCTGGACAAACCACAGAGGCATGCTGAGAATCTGTCTGCTCGTGGAGTTTGTCCTCTCTGACCCTCGAGCGCTACGCCTTCACCAGCGTCCACCGCGTAACCTCATTTAACCTGAAATATGCCTCAGGTCGTCTCCCTCAGTGACGAGGAACGTGGATGATGAACACGTCTTATGTGGAATCTGGAGTGGAAAAAAATCTCATCATATCATTTGTTTTATTGTTGCACAAAGCATTAATGGGATCTAAACATTTGTTTCATGCTGTTTAAGTAAAAAACTGTTACAGTTATCACCACAAAGTTGATTAGTTGTCTACACCACCACATCCACACGTGTTTTATTTTTATTCCTCTTGTACCAGTTTATCAAAATGGCTGCAATTTTTTTCATTAAAGCATTTGTACTTTTTGTGTTTATAGTTATGTTTAATGGTGTTAAGCCTCTCTTTATTCTCTCTCTCTCTTGAACTTAATTAGAGAAAATCGCAGCCTATCAGGTTACTGAGAAACCACAAAGAAGCGTAAACTCAAACTATTCTGAAGGGAAAACTTCACATTGCAGCGAAAGCACTGACACTGGAGACTCCTTCCATACATGTTACAGAAACACACTTCTCTTTGTAAACTTTTAAAACCTCTTGATTATTGAATGAGAGAATTATTCAGGAACTTGCGACCAATCAGTGAGCAGAATTTTGTGTTATAAAGAAATTATAATTTAAAAAAAGGTTTGTCCTGCAGCTCTGATCCTGAAGTCATGGCTCGGCCCTGAGGCAGGTCGTTTGGTCGTATATGGCGCTCCAGAGCTTCAGCATCGCAGACGCTTGTCTGAGATATTCTTTACCTTTTATAACCTATAAATATGATCATGTGGACCGGGCAAGCAGATCCCAGATCAGCACGCGTCCTGTCCGGAGCAGGTGCCATGAAAAATAGCTGTGGAGTGTCGTAATGGAGACAGACACAAAATGTGTCATGAATTTTACAGTGAGCTGGGAATACACACTGACCTCATGAGATCAAGCTATAGACAGATCACACGTTACCTTCTCTGTTGTGCTCAGGTTCAAATGCTGTCCAAAATGAAGCTTGATTAACTTGAAAATAACGCGGACTCTATTACAGAGATGACGATCAGACTGTGATGCTCGCTTCAGTTAGTGTGTGTGTGTCCTTCAGCTTTATATTTCTGTAAGTTTAGCAGGTGATCAGAATCCTGACACACGAGTTCATATTAAAGCTTTGTGTAGATTACGATCCTGACTGGTCAGTAGAGACGGTGTTGATGAATTACAAAAATACAATCAAAATGACAATCAAAATGGATTCGCCATGTCAAGGTTTGGAGCGATACAGTACATTAGATGGACTTGTGGTGCCCTATAGACACGTTTCTGTAACATGTATTCAGTCAGAGGGAAGCTGTAACTTCAGGACTGTACGCACTTCTTTTAAAGAGACCCTGGTGAGGGAGCGGTTTACCGCCGGTATAGCACAAGTGACAGCAGGAACTACTCATATCATTTATAAATGGAGGATAACATGAGAATGTGATGTTCTTTCATTTAAAAGTAATAATTGTTGGTAAGTTGCGGTGGTGTAAGAAGAATAAAACACTCGGGGCGTGCTCTAAGAGGGAAATATTCAACGTCATCACACACTCACTGTGTTACTCGGTATTTTACGGTGACCGAGAAGTGCAAAACAAAATAACATTCAAAAACAAAATAGCAAAACCTCAACCAATACAACAAATCAGAAACCACAACGACATATCCAGAAACATAATACCAAATGAGAAAACACAACGACAATTCAGTCAGACCGGAAGAGGTAGGTAGAGTTTGTAAATGAAATTATTATCGCTGATTGGAAGAGACATCTGTCATTCAAAACATACAGGAAGTACTGTCAAGAGAAGCCAAATTAATTTTTTTTAAACACATTTAACACAACTTACTTGACCAAAGTGCTGTACAATCCTAAAATACTAAAATAATCCTTAAATGAAAATACATCTAAATGTCCGCGAGGCTGCAGCACTTCCTGTATATTTTGAGTGACAGATGTCTCGTCCAATCAGCGTAAGAATAAACAGGTTTTTAAAAAAGTAGGTGTGGCTTGCGAATGACATTCTTACCACTGATTGGACGAGACATCTGCCACTCAAGATTAGCGGGAAGAATTTAATTCACAAACCACACGTAAGCATTTTGATTCTCACCGCTGATTGGACGAGACATCTGTCACTCAAAATATACAGGAAGTACTTCAGTCTGACGGAAATTTAGAGGTATTTTCATTTAAGGATTATTTTTAGTATTTCAGGATTGTACAGCACCTTGGTCAACTACAGTTGTGTTAAATGTTTTTTTTTTTATTATTATTAATTTGGCTTCTCTTGACAGTACTTCCTGTATGTTTTGAGTGACAGCTGTCTCGTCCAATCAGCGATAAGAATTTTATTTGCAAACTATACCTACCTCTTCCGGTCTGACTGAATTGTCGTTGTGTTTTCTCATTTGGTATTTTGTTTCTGGATATGTCGTTGTGTTTTCTGATTTGTTGTATTGTTTTTTTTTTATTATTATTTTATTATATTGTTTTTTAATGTGTTATTTTGATTTTGGTTTTGTTATTTTGTTTTGCACTTCTCGGCCACCGTAGTATTTCTCGTTATTACTCACTTTTCTCCCTTAGCATCGAAATTCAGAATTTAAGTTCTTCATACTATTTATAAAATGTTATACATGCAATATATGGTGTTTTGTCATATTGTATATAGTTTTGCTGGTGTTTTGTTTGGTGTTGTACTCAGTTACTAGATGATTGGTGTGTGTATAAATAATTTCTACAGTTGTCTTTAAGAACATCTTTAGGATTAAGGTTGCTCACAGAGAACACACCATGACATCATGGAGACTCTTCAGCTGTCTGCGAGGACGTTGGTGTCTGCTGCATTTGAATGTGTGTGTGTCAGTTCTTTGGTGAGTATCTAACCTTGTATAACATGGACGAGCCCATCTTTAGAGACCATTAGAGACAGTAATGCGTCATGAGGAATGTTTACTCACTGAAGTGAAAGATAGAGGGATTAACACCCGGCTAAATGGAGAAGTGATGACAACACTGAACACAGACAGACACGAAGAGACAAGACGATGGTTAGTATTTTTAACATCAAAAGAAAGTTACATCAAGAGTTCTATCTTATTAGATTGAGCAGTTTGTGGACAATAAATCAGTGAGAGGGAAAATTATATTTTAAAATAATAAAATAAAACAAAGTTTCATAAAGATTTTCAGTAACTTATGATTTGTAAACGAATACAATCTCAATAGCTCTCATTAGTGTTAGAGGTCAGAATTAATTTCAGGAGGGAATAAGGACAAGTACGTAGATGTTTTTTTTTATTTAAGGTTATCTATCATTTTCTAAACAATAAAAGTTATTTAAAGCTCTGAAGTTTCAATTTGATTCCTAAGCACTAATGTTTATTCTTTGATTTGTCTCAAGGAGATCACAGGTTTAGACATAAAAAAATGACAAAAACAGAGCGATAGTCCTTTCTATTTCTCATAGACTCAAAAGAAGAAGAAGAACCAATACTAATGGCTTTTTTTATTGTTTTTGTGGAGAATGCAAAGCTGTGGAGTTTTTTTTTTTTTTTTTTTAAGAATTTGTCAATTTTAGACCCAAGCGGTCCAGAGATCAGTTCCCGAGCACGAAACGATAAACGATTACATTCTCACTGACCAAAATCATCTGGTTTCGGGGCCGGGTTTCCAGACCCCAGTGTGAAAGCGCGTTTACCTAAATAATAATATTATATTTTATAAAGGGTGACTCAATTCTGAATTGTAAACTGACCAACAAAAGATTAATTACGTTGTACAGATCTATAATTAATAGACAGCGTCACTGAAACGGCTTAAAATAACATTTTACAGTGTAAATCCAGATCACTGGCGAAATGCATGAATCCGATTGGGTAATTCTGCTTCACGCCAAAATATGTGATGACAATAAAAAATGCTCAAAGAAAAACATGGAAGTATTCCATTAAGTTAATCACTAATTAATATAAATTTGTCACTATAGTCAAATATACTGTATCAGGGTGGGTTCAAACCCAAACTCCAACCACTACCTGTTTCTCAGGATTTTGACTTTTCTTTGCCAATAGCTGGAAAGATGGATACATTACTTAATAAACAACTTGATGAAGGAGGCTCTGTAGAAAAAATGGTGTCTGTAAGCTTCCCTTATTTGTTTAACTGCTTTCTCTGAGCAAATGATTTTCACTTCATATTTCACCTTCTCCCCTAATTAAAAGTCTATGACACAGACACGCCTTGTTAAAATACCTCTTTAAACAGAGTGTATATGTGTTTGTTTGTATGTGTGTTGTCATCTTTTCATCACACACACCATCTTGTCTGTATGTATATATAATCTTGTCCTTGGCAGTCAGTGTCTAAGATTTCTGGCACCAAAACAGCATCATGCTAGCTATTCCAGGCCCATGTGCTACATTGCAGAGCAGGCTAGGGTGACGCTGAGAGGTGCATTATGGGTAGGAATGGGTGTCATTAGTCCATAGAACCCCCTAGGATGTGATTAGATGGCCTGCCGACGATGCTTTAGAGTGATGAGACAAGGACAAGGAGTGTTAACACTCGTTAATGAGGATGAAATGATGCAGCATGAAATGTGGATCTTACACAGAGAGAGAGAGAGAGAGAGAGTGCATTTTAGTACCCTTTGTTCTTTAGTCACTGTAACTTATGGTTTTTCTGCACATATAATTTTAACCCTTTTCCGGTTGTCATCATATAAAATGTATTAGTTTTAAAAGTTGCTATGATTTTTAGAGGTGACTTAATGGTAAGCACTGTTGTGCCTTGCACCCCAATGATTTGACATTTGAGTGTCACCTCAAGTCCTGTGTGTGTATTTTGCATATTGTCCCTGTGTTTGTGGTGAGTTTCCTCCATGTTTTCCAGTTTCCTCCCTAGTTCTAAGGCATGCACTGGTGCCTGATTGATGTTTCTTGTGTGATTATACATGTTGAGGGAGATATGTTTTAGCCATTTATGGCCCTTTTTGTTTTCCACACTGTCTAGCCATAAAAATTGCTGAAAGAAAGTTGACTCAAGCAAAGACAACAACTAAGAAGATTTGAAATGACTGGAATTGGGTTAAGAGCCGTTCTTTAAACACTGAACCCTCAAATTCACAAAAGAAATGTGGTCAGGAAAACATACTGATGGGAGATCACTTAAATGCTTGATGAAGTTTGCATGAAGAAGAAGCTTGGTAAAAACTTGTCAGTAGAAATCAGGGCCCATATTTACTAAGAATCTCAGAGTAGGAAATTGCTCCTAAGTGGGCAAAAATTCTCAGAGTAACAAAATTTTGGTCCTTTACTTAGTAGCAGTAAGAGCAATTTATCAACATTCCTAAACTAGGAAATCAGTCCCATGTCCACCAAAATGTAGGAGAGCTCCAGGGTGTCCTAAATGGAGTAGAGTAGTGAAGAAATCATGTTCAGGCAGAAACGCAAGCGGAGGAGAGGGGTAAGAGTAAAAACCAATTTTTACAGTATGTCCTACTCTGAGCTAGGAATATTTTCAGTCCTAAATTAACTTTGAGTATGATTCCTAGTAGTGATTCTGAGATGCTTAATAAATACTCGCCCAGGTACCCCACGGGGATACAACGTGTTAATGAAGTGGTGAAGTGCTGCATAACAGACAATCTAAAAAAATGTGTGTGCCATGGATGATAATTCCATAACTGCAGTTGGTTTTTTACTGATTTCACGGTGCGGAGGGGAAATGTATGAGTCTGAGCATGATCTGCGATGCTGTAAGAGCAGAGTTTCATTTATTATTTCAAACACTCCTGGCTGTGTCACTGTTTCAAAGCTGCATCTTCACTGTTATTAAAATCTATACAGTATCAGTCACCAGTGGAGACAGCATATGACATTCAATTAAAATTTTATTTGTATAGCGCTTTTAACAATTGACATTGTCGCAAAGCAGCTTTACACAATCAAAAGAATTATGTAAGTTAAGAGAAGTGAACATGTATGAATCAAAATGATAAAATTGTCCCTGATAAGCAAGCTGAGGACGATGGCGACAGTGGCAAGAAGAAACTCCCTGAGATGGTAATAGGAAGAAACCTTGAGAGGAACCAGACACAACAGGGAAACCATCTTCATCTGGATAAAACGGATAGCAGGGATTGATCTGCACTCATAGTGTGTCACATGTTTGATAGTGAACCAGTTAACACCACACGGAATTAAAAAATATCCTATTTTTGTCCAATTGTGTCTTTTATGAGCTCCATGTCACTCAGTGTTTCTAAAACGTCTCTCGTCCATGCGTGTCTCTGCTCGAAACATTTCCTCATTACTCCTAACCAGTTAGGTCACCTCCGGGGCTCTCTACTACATCAAGATAGGATTGATTTCCTAATTGCTCTTACTCCCACTCCTAAAAGTAGGGCCAAAATTGCATCAGTCTGATTTTCTAAGTTCAGACCTTTACCCCTTGTGAACATTTTTGGGAAGTGCAGGAGACTTTATGGAGAATTCTACTCTCCCGTCATCAATACAAGATCTCAGGCAAAATGAATTGATGATGCATAACATTTTTAATAATGCCATAAACAACACATGAAAAGTTAGCCTTTTTTTCCGGGGAAGATTTTTATTTATGTGAAAAACAAAGAATTGATGATTAAAAGCTTTATAACATTCAAATTTCATTAAACAAATTAGTACAGTTGTGAAGTAACTTTCAGGCTTGCAGCAGAGTCAGGAAAGAAAATTAGACTTTTGGTATGAAAGACTGCAGTGTTTTGAATTAATATATTTCAAGAGGACATGAACAGCTATCCCACCGTCATGAGATTTTTATAAAGAGTTAAAAATAAGACAGGAATCAAGAAAACAAGAAAAAATAACAAGTCCACTTCATACAATATTCTAGATGTTTCTTCACCAAATAACTGGATTTTCAGCACAGCACATTTGATGTCCTTGCGAGGGAAGTTGTGTGCAGGTTGAGATTATATTACATCAGCAAATTAAAATACTGAAAATATAATATAGTTACATTACAGTCCATTAAACACCAACTGAGTGGCATCTTTAAGAACACAAGAAGAGGAAAAGGAAAAGCAACAATCCAAGAACCAGTCCCAACTTCAAATATGACATAATAGAAAATAATGCAGAAATTAATAAAGTCCAAACAGAGGGAAGTTTATAGGCACAAAAGAGCAGCAGTCTACAATGTATAACTCCAAACATTTCATATTTACAACCGCAATGTTACACATAATTCTCATCATGGGTTTAGAGGAAGATTCCAGCTCTTTACATTTACATTTTTCTTAAATTCAGGCTTTTTTATACAAGGCGTGCATATATACAAAGAACTCTAAGATTAAGTGACGTGTAGAAAGATGAAAAAAAAATGAAAGAAAATTAAAAGATTCCAAAAGGCCAAAGGTGAAGCTTTTACTGTGCTCATCCCTCCCGCTCACATGATCACAGTTTCTGCGTATAAAGTGTAGTTACTGAAGCGCTGCTTTGGTTTACAGGCCGGACTAAGCGAGCGAGATCTGGGAGCAATGGACGTGGTTACTGTAGGTGTAGGGGCAGGGCTTGCCCACCTGGATGGAGGCCGTTGATTGGCTGGACGAGACGGACGAGAGAAGCTCCTCCTGCGAGTAGTGGGGGGTGAGTCATGGCTCGCCTAAGGGAATCAAAAGATATTATGAGGATGTAAATGTTTAGCTTGTCTGAAGGAAATTATATGTTTAGGATTTTTTTTTGGCCCCCTCACCTGGTGTGGTGAAGGTGTGTTTCTGGGTGAAGGTGTAGAGCAGTTACCCAGACTCCTATCTCCCATTCTGAAGTCAGTCTGTGGATTGTCTGTAGCCCAATGGGAAGCCTTTACACCCACTTTTGCACCTCTCTGGTCCCAGTTCTGTAGGGCTACAGGCACTTCAGGGTCCTTGAGGGCCACATTCTTGGACACCCGGTTTCCACCAAGCTTTGGGGACCTGGGCACCACCTTGGGCACCAATGTGGTTACAATTCCATCCTCAATCAATGTTTTCCCTTCGTTTTCTTGCAACATGGCACAGAATTTCCGCAGGACAGAGGGGCTGGCGCACCTCCGGTCCATCAGAGGGCACTTTGGCAAATCAGAAAAGTGTGCAGGGTGAGTGAGGACCTGGGGGCTGTCCCTCTGCTTCATTGGAGGTTTATTGACCGATTTCCCAGGGGAGGTGACCTGGTCTTTCCAGCTGACATGTCGAGCTCGGGCTGAGCCTTGTTCGTCCCAAGCCAAGGCTTTATTCGTACTATTCTGCACTTCCTCAAATTCCCCGAGAGACACACAGCCAGTCCTGTGGCAGAGAGGATAACCCAGACAACTCATCAGAGGAAACTAATAACTATCAGGAAATATTCAGAGCTGAGATGCACTCTTGAAACGTAAGACAAGGACATAATTATTGTCCCACCCCCCACCGGTGGAAGGTAAGTCCTGACCCTGGTGGCATGTTAGGGGGACAAATAAAGACTGCAATGTATGAAAGGCTTCTTCAAGCCAAACATGGCCAACAATCTCAGGAGGTGTTTAAACTAATTGCTAGTTCTTTTGCTATCATTTGTGTTTGTAGGTTATAAGATATTGTTCAGTTCTGGTGTCATCGTTGTTGCTAGCTCATGCAGTTAACATGCTTGCATCTCTATAGAGTGATAGAGTGAATGTTTAAATCACAAACCTTCCGGTTACTGGCCAGGGATTACTCCCGTTCTGGTAACTGTACACACTCTGATTTCCGATGGAGCTCTGAGAGAGAGAGAGAGAGAGAGAGAGAGAGAGAGAATGGATAAACCTAAACTCTGAACTTGACATCGTGAAACAATAAAAATCATCATAAACTCACCGCATTCGGAGCTCCATGTGGTTTCTCTCTGCTTTGGCTCAGACTCCGACTTTCCACCCCGAGATATCCGTCCAGAATGTCCAGCATCACATCCTGACTGTTAACATTGTAACTCTGAGGACCAGCAGAGCCACTCTTCTGATAATTAACCCCATAACTGTACGGGTCATTGTGTTGTGCTGGGACGTGGTTGACGTTGTGACCATGGTAACCGTTGTTAGGGTAACCACTGGGACAGTTGACAGGAAGTAACGTGATGTCCAGCTGAGCGGCAGAATTTGGGTTCATCTCATTGGCTCTTCTGCGGGCTTCTACCATCTTATATAACTGACACACACACACACACACACACACACACACACACACACAAGTCAAGCTGTCAGATGCTAATAGTACACACTGTCTGTTTTGTTATTGTTTGTCAGCAACCAGTTGAATATGACACACATCTGTTGTAAATGTGTGTGTGTGTGTGTGTGTGTCCATTCCAGCAGAATATACTTAATTAGTGTCCAGTTCCAGAGTTTGTGTAGTGTTCATTCCCGTTTTAATAAATTTGTCCGTCTCCTGTTTCAGTGTGTGTGTGAGAGAATTTGGGTGGAGCTATTCTTACACACATAAACACACTCTGGGACACACACTCTGCCAACTGCCGAGATACACACACTCTGCTGCCAACTCTGGGGGGTCAACACCCTTTTGACCAATCAGAATCAACATCGACACCAGCGGCGTCACAGCGCTGTGGATCTCCTTATGAGCCGCTCTGTTGTGTGTGAGTGATGTGTGTGTGTTTGTTCTCTCGGTGATGGTCAGTGTTGGTTAGTCCAGCGGGTTGGGTGATGATTAGTCTTCCAGTTAACGCTGACAGGGAGAGTGTTTGTTAGTGTTGCAGCTTGTTGGTTGTGTTTCTGTTATCACTGTTAGTCTGGTGGTTATTTGTTGGTTCTAGTCGGCATTTTTTGGGGTGTTTGTTGGTGTGTGTGTGTGTGTGTGTGTGTGTGTGTGTGTGTTGGGTGTATTAGGAGCATGTAGTGTCTAATTTTTTCATAGAATTGTTATAGTGTTTGTTTGTTTGTGTGTTGTGTCTCTCACCTCTTCTATCTTCCTCTGTATGTCCTGCAGTTGCTCCTCCCACTGCTGCATCTCCGAGTCGAAGGAGTCGAAGGAGTCGACACACTCTCCGCTCCACATACACACCCCGGGATCCACACCACGGTGCAAGTCCAGGGCAGCCATCATGCACTCTTTTTTTTTTTTGTGTGTGTGTGTGTGTGTGTGTGTGTGTGTATCTTTACTGTGTTGAAATCAGCTGAAGATTAGAACAGGAGGTTAGACTGATTCTGAAAGAGAGTAAGAGAGACAGAGAAAGAGAGCGTCAGCATTTGCAAGAGGAGAAAAAACAAAAGCAAAGAAGAAAATAAGCAAAAAAGAAGATGGGTAAAGAAGGAAAAAGGAGGCGGCAATGGAGCAAGAAAGAGACGGGAAAAGGACCAATAACATAGAAAGAACCAAAAAAGATCAAAAAGAAAAAAGATATTATTAGAAATTTAGGATCGTAAAAAAAATGAAAAAAGAAAACAGACAAATAAAGAAATAGCAAAATAGAAAACGGAAGGAAACTGTGGTAACAGTAAGTATAATGAGTGAAAAGGAAATTTTTAAAAAAGGAGAAAGAAGAGGATACAGGAACGAGGCAAAATAAAATAATGGAGAAAATAAGAGATAAGTAATAGAAAAGAAAAGAGAGCGGGAATAAAATTGTTTATAATCAGTATTTAGTATATTATATTTAATAATAACAAAGTGTATATAGCAGTATTTATATTATACGCTACAGCATGTAATAATCACACACACACACACACACACACACACGCTGCTGAACAGTTACTCAGGACGTTAGTGTGCAAGCTTCTCGCTCTGAGCGAGTGTGTGAGAGTAACTCCATCATCCCGGTCGAGATCTTTCAGCTTCTCCTTCACACAGACCTGCTGAGGTCAACGACCCCTGATGGATGACGACCTCTGACCTGCTTGGAAGAGACCGGCGGCGTCCAGTCCTTTCCAAAATAACACCCGAGTGCTTTTCTGTGATGTGCGTTTGATTAATGGGAGTGTGGATCTGAAACCCGACACYGAGTGTCGCCTGCGTGCCGGATGGGCGGAGCCTGTGATGTAAGACGCGTGGAATATTTAGAGCTTTATCACCAGGCTGTGGACGAATTCTCTTATACGTCCCGCGGTATTTATCTTTTCAAACCGTTATCACAAACGGATAAAAACAGACGAGCCCCGTTCAGTCGCCCCGTACGTCACCGCGGCCCGATGTTTACTTCGGTTATTTACACAGTTAGAGGACTAATATAGCGAGCGAGTCAGGTTGTGTTACATTAGCCAGCTAAATGTGTCTACAGGAACAATCTGCAATTTACAAACAAACATCACAGCCAATCAGAACAGCCGATTACGCAAGAGCAGCGCCGTTTTGGGCGGGAAAACAGGACGTGATACGGATGTCGCGACACGTATATGTCTCTCCACAAACTTACACCTCGTGAGTACAAAGATCAACATTACTGTTACTGTATCTCACCAAGCAGCGACGTTACAGTGTATTTTTGTACAAATTCTAAATGTTGGAATTTAATTTGGAGTTACAGTTTCCTTGTTTTTGTTTACATTATGGTACAAATTTCAGCACGTATCAAAAATATAAAAATGTGAGCATCATAAACGTACAGCATTCTCACAGAGCGCTAGAACTTCTCAGTCTCTCATGTCCTGCGGCTTTAGAGTGAATGTCCTCTCACGCCCGCGCGTCACTCGTCTTACCGGCAGTCAGCGGAGCAGCCGCGTCAAATCCTCACAAATCACGTCCTGGACGCGGGAAGCGTCTCCTCGTCTTCTCTTCCGTCCTCTCTGTAAAGTCCCTCAGAGCTGAATTTTACATTATTTTACCCTCAACATCCCGTGTATTTCTCTCTGTCTCTCTCTCTGTCTGTCCCTGTCTCTCTGTCTCTCTCTCACAGCAGACGCTTACTGAATGGAAACGAGGCTGAAGCGGGGAAACTTTATAGCTCTTCTTTTTTTTTCTATTTCGACGTCGGCGTCACTCAGGCCGGTGTGTCATAACAGCAGATTTATGACACCCATGTGAGCGGCTGTCGTCACCGACATCCCCGGGGTCCAATTCCAGCAGCGCGCACACACACACACACACACACACACACACGCATGCACACGGGTCTGGTTGGACGCGGGTGTGTTTACATGGCCGTGTTATTTTAAGCGCCGCTGTTGCCTTTGCTGTTGCTGCTCTGGTTTTGGATGCGGCAGATTCTGAGTGTGTGTGAGTTTCTGCGCAGGCCGGAGATTCTCCTTAACAACAGAATCCTAAACATGATCTCACACACACGCAGTCTGTTGAGTAATGGTTGTTTTTATTGTTTATTATTACAGGTTTATTTCGGAAGCAATGTGACCCGTCGGCAGTCTGGCTGTGGGCTTTAATTTGGTGATAGTCTTGCACAATACGTGTGTGTGTGTGTGTGTGTGTGTGTGTGTGTGTGTGTGTGTGTGTGTGTGTGTGTTAAAACACTTCTCTCATTATTTGCTGCAGATTATAATATTTTATTTATGATTATAACTGACATTATTATTTGATCTGTGTGTGTCAGTTATATTAAAGCCATCGAACGGCCAGGACACGCGTGAGTTCCTGTTCTCACTTGCGCTACATCAGCTCTAAACATCTCTCTTTATTCTCTCTCTTCATGTTCATAAGATAAAATCAAACACACCTGCAGCTCGTCATGTGACTGAGGAAACACAGAATGGCTGCAGCTTCGCCTCAGACTGCTGGGCAGCGCTGAAACCGGAGACTCCTTCCTAATCTGTTACATCATTTTCTCTTTAAAGAAATCCTGAGCTTCTAAATTTGAAAAGGATGAAGTGATTTCCTGCCACGCCTTCACTCACCTCAGGAACCAATCAGGTGGCAGCAGGAATTCTGGGAAAAATGACATCGTAAATGGTGCGGCGCTCTGTGTTATATGTGCTTCAATGATGCGTGATGTTAAGTCGAGTAAAAAATAAAACAAGAACGCTGATGGAACAATCCCCGGTCACAGCAATGCATTCTGGGTAACATAGTCTCCTTTGGCACTCCATGTACTTGTAGTTCAAAAATAAATTTTGCATTCCGGCGGAAAATGAAAGGCACTCCGTCACTGCGGGTCGAGTCCCAGCAGGAGGCGCTCTCTCGTCAGGAGAACGCTCGGGGAAACGCCGTCCTGTGTTCAGTCTGCGCGTCGAGGTCCCGGGGATCCTGAGAAGCGCGCCTCCTGTAATTCTGCATGAACGGAAAACGAGCACAACATCTACATACGAACAAAACGAAAGGACGAAAAGGTTTGCTAACGAAAGGATGAGAGTGAGAGAGAGAGAGAGAGAGAGAGATCACAGCACGAAAAAGAGGGTGAAAAGAAACACGAGTTTGAACATGGTGGCGTAGGAAAGCGAGGAGAAGAGCAGGAGGATGAGGATGAGTAAAATGATCGGCTGGAACATCTGGACCAAAAGAAATGGAAAAACGAAGGAAAAACAACAACAACAACAACCATAACGGCAGAATTAAGAGAGAGATGTGCATCAAAAAACCACAGAGGGATGCAAGAAAAGACAGGGTGAGGGGAGAGAGAGAACTCGTCAGTGATGGGGAAGTGTTTAAAGAGACAGAGAGCTAAAGGAAGCAGTTAGCGTAACGTTTTAATGCTAATTATCACCTTCATCATCAACATGGACTACAGGGCAACTTCAGGAAAAATTTCACCTCAAGCATCAAAACATTGTGTAAAATCCCCCAGGTGTCTTTTTTTTAATGAAATCTTACATCTACATTTCTTAAATTGGTTAATTATTTAAATCTTAAACATTGAATTTTATTAATCCGTGTGTGTGTTTCCCCGCCCTGATTCATGTTGTGGTTCCCATAGAGACAGGTGACATCATCATGCTTGTTTTAGTTTCAGTTTCTATTTCAGTCCTGTCTCCGCCCTCACTGCCTGTGAGTTTACTGAAACTGTAATTCCTTTCACGGCCAGCAGAGGGCTTTACACATGCTACTGGCCACTTAACAATGAACAAAGTACAGTTTCTGCAATATCATGCTGCACACACTCATAGGAACTGATCCTGCACTTGTTTAACCCTGTGACTAACAGTGTGAATCAAAACATGCAACACACACACACACACACACACACACACACACACACACACACACTAACTTACAGACATGCGCTCTTCCGAATGCGTTTCGTCTCGTTTGGCTCCGTCCAGTCTCTCTATAAATCCCATAAACCCCTGCAGCTCGTTCCTGAACTCGTTCATCTGCGTCCCGATGCGCTGGAGCAGCTGTCGCTCACGTGTCCTCACGTCTTCATCATCAGCGTCCTCTCCTCCATCCTGCTCTCCGTCAGCCACAAACTCCTGCGTGTGGGCGATGAGGAGCTCGATGGTGTGCGTCAGACGCTCCGCCTCGGCTCGGATCTCCGTCACGCGCTGGCGCTCGCGGGGCGAGCGGGGGAGGAGCGGAGGAGTGGAGCGACGGGTGAGGGGAAGAGGAGAGATAAACGAGTGCAGCGTGTCGTCCGGGTCGCTCTCTCCTCCGATGGGGCCTTCACGCTTCTGAGGAAGAGGAAGGAGTGATGAGGATGAAGAAGAGTCATCGCTCACTCTTCCTCCTCTTTCTTCTCCTCCACTTTTTTCTCTTCCACCTCTATCTGTCGTTTCTCCTCTTCTTCGACCTTTTCCTCCTTTCTCTTCATCACTTGCTCCTCCTCCTCCTCTTCCTCCCAGTTCTCCTGTTCTTCCTCCTTCTTCTCTTCCTTTTGCTGGTTCTTCTGCTCTGGTTCCTTCTTCTAAATCTCCTCCTCCTCGCTCTGCTCTTCCTCTGCTTTCTTTCTCTCCTCCTCCTCTTCCTCCTCCTCTCTCTTCTCTTCCTCCGTCATCGCTCGGTTTATTCACCATCACTCTCTTCTCATATTGCAGCTGCATCACTTTGCCGCTCAGCTCGTTCACCTGCAGCCGTGCCGCCTTCAGCTCCTCCTTCAACATCTCCATGGCCGCAGCTCCGCTCTCTGACGATAAAGCTCCGCCCTCGGCCGCGTACCTCGACGCCTCTTTGATCCGCAGCTTCTTCAGCTCGCTCTTCACTTTCCTGTTCTGCTCCTCAGCTTCTGCCAAATTTTGCCGTAAAAATTCCGCCTCGTCTTCCACCAGCTGCAGCTGCTCCCTCAGATCAGAKAGCACCGCCCCTTGRTTYGCATCAGCCACGCCCTCGGTCGTTCCAGGTGACAGTTCCTCATCTCCTCTCACGTTGTCGAGCTCCGCCCTCAGGGCTCGGTTTTCCAACTCCAGCTCGACGATCTTGCGCACCAGGATGTTGGCCTCCTCCTCTACTAATCGTAGGCGGAGCCTCAGCTCTGACTGACGGGCGGTGGGCGGGCCCACGGCTTCCCCTTTGAACTGGAGGCTGTCGAAGTCACCGAAAAAGGAGCGATATTTCTGCAGCTCCTGCTCCGCATCGTCCTTCTCCTTGTCCAGCTTCGCCATCTTCTTCCTCATGAGCAGCATCTCCTCGTTAATGAAGGACAGCTGGCACTTCAGATCCTCGCTGTCGTCCTGGCAACAACAACAACAACAACAACAGATGCTAAAAAAATACTAAAAACAGTATTTAATTATATTTATATCTCTAATCACTATAACATTTGGTATTATCTGGTAAATCTGGTGTAAATTGTGTCCTCACGTTCTCACTGAGGGTCTGAGCGCTCGTCCTCTCGCTCCTCTGAGCGTCTTTACTGCCTCTCCTCTTCTAACACACACACACACACACACACAAGTTTAATTGTTCAGACCAATGATGCTGATGTATATATGTGTGTGTGTGTGTGTGTGTGTACCTCTCTGGTTCTCTCCAGCTCATTCTGCAGCGTCTCCTTGTTGACCTCCAGCTTGATGAGTTTCTCTCTCAGTCTCTCGTTCTCGTCCTCCGTCTTCATGCGTTTCTCCTCCACGTTCTTCAGCTCGTTGTGGAGCCTCACCGACACGTCCTTCGCCACCTGACACACGTGTTCATGAGGTTTACTGCATGTGTGTGTGTGTCCGCACTACTAACTCTATCATCACGCTAGCAACACCAAAGCTACGGCCAGTTGTTCACTTTTTACACACATTCGTAACACGCGGCTGTGATTTCAGGAGAGTCGGAGATCATTTGGGTTTTTTATGCTACCAGTGCCAAATTGATACTTTTAAAACTGAACTGATGCCTAATGGTGACTGAAGATCCAGAAAAAAAAGGTGATAATGATCATATCTGCTAAGTGGTACGTGTCTGTCTGTGCCGTCATGGTTATCACGGACGTCTTGCACCTCCAGGGTCCGAGTTCGATTCCCACCTCAGGTCCAGGTACATAGCGTTTGCATGTTCTCCCCGTGCTTGGTGGGTTTCCTCCGGGTCCCCGGTTTCCTCCCACAGACCAAAGACCTGCAAATTGCTGTTCCCAAATTGCCCGTAGTGTGTGAATGAGTGTGTGTATGTGTGTGTATGTGTGTGTGTACCCTGCCTTATGTCCTAAGTCTCCTGGGATAC
This sequence comes from Clarias batrachus, assembly GCA_003987875.1. NCBI lineage: Eukaryota > Metazoa > Chordata > Actinopteri > Siluriformes > Clariidae > Clarias > Clarias batrachus. The sequence goes on along the minus strand of QMIH01001549.1, from coordinate 78,833 downwards.
GGGGGGACTCCGCCCCCCATGACTCTGAATACAGGATAAAGCGGCACAGATGAGTGAGTGAGGGACCATATCTGGCAAAACCCAACATCTCTTCTGACTTTGCTGGTGCTGGTCTGACTGGAGCCGGATACACACATACACACACACACACACACACACACACACACACACACACACACACACACACACACACACACACACACACACACTGCCAGCTGATCGGTCCACACACTGTTAAACGCACTGCATCTCTCTGCTTATAACTTCAGCCAGTGTGTCCTCACATGTTTCATTACCTTTGACGTGTTTTTATGTTGCACACACACGCGAATCTCATTTTCCGAGTTGTGATTTTGCCGCGTTACTACAAACATTACTTGGATTTGTATTACTAGAGCTTTCTGACTGACGTCCATGTATTTTCTCAGTTGGGAAATACATTTTCTCAGCGGTGGAACCGAATTGAGGCTTCGAAATCTGTGTTTGAGTTCTAGTCCATACTGTACCGGTTATACTGGCAGCGGGTTTCTATACCCGACCCCAGACGTGCTCCGATGTTTCATCAGTTCTCCACTCATAACGTTAGTTCCTACCTGCAGTTACTTCCTGTTCCCAAAAATGGAAGACAAGACCTGCAGCCGTGGCTTCATCTTAATCCCGTGTACAGAGACGTTTGGAAGCCGCTGAGACGTTCCTGTGTCCGGTGAGTGAATGACGCTAGCAGTGTTCACACTTTGTTGTTTTAATCCGAGAACAAAGCTGCAGACGTAACAGCTAAATGACACTGATTTCACTTGATTAGTGTCATAATTCATTTGTGTTGAAATATTTTATAGGTTTTATATTTAACGTAGCTTCTCCTGTTACTCAAACCCACAATGCAGTCGCTATTACACACACGCGCGCGATTACGCCAAACAAACCCCACGAACGACTTGTCACGTGCTGCTGTAGGACAGAGCCATCCTGTTGTAACGATACGACGCTAGCGCCCGTCTCACCTTCAGGTCCTGCTCCAGGTTCCTCAGCAGTTCCTCGTCCACCTCGCCGCCCGACGCCAATCGCAGGTGTTTGCGCTCGGCTTTGCGCACGCGATACTGCAGGATCCTGCAGTTTTTATTGGCTCTCTCGAGCTCTCGCCGCAGCTCGTGCAGCCGGCAGGTGTCTTCCTCGTAAAAGGCGTCGTGCATCTCCTCCATCTCCACTCGCATCTCCTGAATCTCGCTCTGCACACACACACACACACACACACACACACACCCAATGGATTCTGTCACGCGGTGAAAATGAACCATTGTTGCGACTCCTTCCTTCCCAGTTCCCCTCACTCAGGTCTCTCCTGTCACACAGCTATCAGACGATTACACGAGCTTCCCTCAGGCCCTTCTGCCCTCTAGACTCCTCGACACGGCTGGCGGTGACACTGTCAGGGTTCGAGCTCGCGACCTTTAACAGCAGACACTGTAGAGCGATGTTGTGTGGTGAAGCAATGCTTTTCTTGTGTTAGGGCGCGTCAACAAAAATAAAAAGTCGAATTGAAAGCTACTTCCTTTTTCAGAAACAAACCCCATGTCACATATTACTGTGTGATTTACTGTGTGTACGTAATGTGAGCAAATTTTCACTTCACACAATTTTAATTTTCATTATAAGTTACATATACAGTGTGAGTGACAAGACAGGAACCAACGAGAGAAACACTCTCCCTAAACGTTCATCCAACTTTAATGCCGTTCTTTAACTGTAAGGAAGAAATAAACAAAGTACGTTTATATCAATAAAAGAAAAGGTTTGTTGTGTACACTGGGTCGGAACTCTTTCTATGACATCTTTACATTTCATACGCTGGAGGACCAGAAACCAGAAGTCTGTTTGTCTGTCCAGACAAAACATGAAATCTAAATGTGGAGTAAAAGTGATGTTATGAACAGTTCTGTGTGGGATTTAATCATCTACTTTAAAATAATCTACTAATGCGCTACTGTCKCAATGTAAACAAACACCTGCAGCAATAGATATTAATGAGAAAAGATAAAGTGAATATTTTGACTGGGATTAGTTCAGATTCTCACTTTGGCTGAAATAA